>LWMK02000041.1:346984-546106 GCA_001693075.2 Taenia saginata | reverse complement strand
TTTCCATCCTTAACCCTTCGGCAACTGTTGCTAGAGTGCTCCTGGGATATGGAAGTACTCATGCGTATTGAGGGAGCTAGAAAGAGGAGATGTTAGGATAAGAATGTGGAACTAAATGAGAAATAGGAGAAGTAATGGAGTTATTACGCTTCTGGTGGGAACGGTCAGCGATGGTGGGTGGAGGAGGTGGGGGAGAACTGTTGCTACTACGGAGAGTGAATAAGGAGCGTCGCTTAACCCGGGAAGGTGTAAAAGTGACGGGGCGAGAGTGAGAGGTGATGTCGGAGACGACCCGTTGTGCGCCGCTCGAAACCACCGACTTCTCCGACGATCCGATCGATGAGGGCGTGCCGTCATCGCTTTCTCGCCTTTCAGCACAAAACCAAAAAAAAAACCCATTAACCTTGATAAATTTTACAACTTTATGAGAATTTTAAAGATATGCACTTAATTATTCTTAAAAATCGTAACAAAATTTTTATCACATTTCATTAAGGGGTAATCTACAAACCAGGTTACATGCTATCAAAACGACTTGTTTGTTCTAAAAAGGCATTACAGCATATTCGGATTCGTAAAGACTTATAGCATTATCGATGATGTTTGAAGAATAACCCAATTCAAAGGATTGCAAGCGACGGCAATTCAAGTAATAACGAAACATTAATGCCACTTTTTGCTGAAGCATAAAAATTTGTTCTAGGGAATTATAAAGCCTGTCTTTAAGGAAGATAGTTCGCAGCTAATTGGTACCTGCCTTGATGTGTATTAAAACGTAGGAGATATTTGATCTCTCTTGGGAGCATTTCAGAAGATAACGCCTGCAGTCTTCCACCCACTCAATGCCCAAAAAATAAACCACTCTTCTAAATTGGTTGGATTGTTACAGATTTAGAGGAAAGGCTTACGTCCAGCAAATTTCAGCAGGAAATGATAACCTACTAGACGGAGATTTTAACATAGTCTTATTTAAGTTAGCGTTATGGACAATCGGTTAGAAAAGTTTGTTAAGGAGAAAACTATAGTTGACAACACAAACGATAGTTATTTGATAAATATTTCTGCATCAAAAAAGTTAGAACTGAAGTATCATTAAATTCATACAGAACAAAAAAAACGAGAAAAAAGCACAGCACACACCTCAGGTGACTATTAACTGGAGTTCTTGGATCGAAAGTCTTTTCAACACAATGCGACTGGAAACCCGAGTCATCGCCATCGCCGTCATGATTTATTACTACCTCCGTGACCGTATGCGCGAATTCCGCTGGAGTGGCGGAGATGCTGCTCTTCGGGAAATCACCATCGGTATCTTCAAAAATGAAGGGATGAACAAGATTTTTGGGTTTTAAAAAAGTTGGTGAAATGACATAAGGGGCAATCAGAGTGCTCAAATGCCATGTCTAGATTGGAACCCTTCCAATCTATTAAACTAACTTTTCTTCATGAGAGGCATTGAAAAGCCTGATCTTCTTAGAAAAAAATCTGGACTCTTGGGAAAACAGCTACCTATTGCTTCTGTCCCCAAAACCCGCAAGTGATGCGAAATAGGATGCCTGAAACAAACTTTATAGCATTTCAAAAAATGGGGGGAAGTCACAATTTTGCGCACTTATTTTGCCTCTGCAAGCCAATCAGAACTACCCATGTAAAGGGGCAGAGATACGCAATAACCTCCTCTCACCCTGACATCAACGAAAGCCTTCATACGAACAGATTTCATGCAATTGCTTTTAAGAATTGCCTGAGACCTCCAGCACGCGAAAATCTTAACCATCCATTTCCGATGACTATCATTTTAGTCAGGTAGGGGTGGCAATTCTCTACTTTCTAGAAGAATAGCATGGTCGAATCTAACTGCAATTTTGCATAAATTAATAGGACTGTGCAAGCTAGTAGATGAATATTGCATAATGCATAGGATGCAATGTATCTGCAGCTGTGAAGACTTTTTAACTAAATTACTATAGCACTCCACCAACAGTTAAATAGGTTTTCAAGAATAACATGGCAGCCAAAGTCAAAGCTTCTACCGATGCAGCATTAATTTAATGTTAAAATCATAAGATTTTTGTTCAAGAGCATTCAAACATTAAATACCCAAACCTAACAGGAGCGTTTTTGTTTATTATTTTACAAAACTGCTACAAACGTCAATTGAAAATCAAAACATGATGCTCCAGTAAAGATATCAATAACACTTATTTATAAAATAAAACAAGACCAGGGAAGCTTCATTTCTCGAGTAAGTACTTCACAAAAAAGGCTAATATTAAATGTTTACAAGTAAAAACTCCCGAAAACTAGTAAAGTAAACCAAATCATCTGGATATTGCAGTCCGAAAATCAAATCATGGTTACTGAAGGATTCAGTAGCCAACACTAAATCTCACCTTCTAACTTGACGACTTCTGGCTTCATTAACCTCAAAAAACCTTGGAGAGTATCTGCAACAAAATTAGCAAAAACATCCACAAATCAATGCATGCAGCCCCGTAACTTTAAATTTTAGTAGCAAAGCGCAATAAAAAACAAACCCCTCAGCTTTATGGATAAAAAAGCGCCCAAGATTTCACATTCCTACTAGGACTAGTCACAACTAAAAAGCGTCCCCTGTCTGAAGGTTAAAAGGCTTTATTGTTTGACACTGACGACTGTACCTCAAGAAATTCGCGACTCGACCTCGTCAAATGAGGCACGCTGCCCCGAGACCGTGATATTGCGGGATAACAGGGTATTTAATTGGTTACTGCAAATGACCCAAGGTATATTCTAAGCAGATAAACAATTTGGATTAATTTAACTTAAATCTTCCAAGTTAACGAAATTAAAACACCATGATTATAATGTTGCAAAAATCTAATCTTTATTTTAATAATAAAAGTTTTTGATTTTGTGGATATGAATTCAAATTCAGATTTAATTATGAAAATGCATGGCACAAAATCATGCTTGAATACACCTATATCTTACCAACAAAGGCGGCCTATACAGAAAACACATTCCAACTGTTAGGCTATAAATATCAAAAAGCCAATAAAGCACTCAATTTTTCACAAGTACCAAATGGCTAAACATGCGATAATCGCATTGATGTAATACGCAGCTTACGTTGTAGCTTTATCCTTGTGGCGTCTCGAGACTTCCTTGAAGGTGGAAGGAGGTATAGTACTAAAGCAGAATACATATGTTCTGGAAACAGATGGATTGGGGCCTGCTGGCATGCCCCGGAGTCCAGCCAACTGGCTAGTACAACATGGCCATTCAAGTGACCGAAACCGGAGGTCCGAATAAACAAAGTATTACACAGCCTCCCTGTAATTCCTTGTTTGTTCGAACAGCCGGTTTCGGTCACTTGGGTGGTCATATTGTACTAGCCGGTTGGCCGGCCTTTGGGCCGTGCCAACAGCCCCCAAGCCCTCTGTTTCCAGAACATATGTATTCTGCCCCGTACTATGCCTTCTTTAACATTAAAAGGAGTCTCGGGATGCTACACTCCCTCTTCTTCCGAGTGCCGTCCCCAACTCTCCCCTTGATCAGCCACCCGTGTCATCCATCACAACGTAATCAGTGCTGCGAGAAGCACCCACGAACTGACCATGCCAGTCATCGAAATTCAAGCGCATGTGTTCTTTCAGTGCCACCGATTCCACTTAGAACTCGGTAAATTAAAGGCGTATTTCTAAATCCTCTTCCCTCAAGTATTCAAATGGATCGAAACACACGCAACATCTATTGTGATTTCAGGCTTTTCAATGTCATGCGATAAACCTCGAGGGTATCGCGGAACCCTAAGCAAATGGAGTAGTCGGTCCTCATAGGAATGGGATGTACGCTCTTCAAGTGCGCAAAGCATAAAACGATGATATCGAATGGCGTCCAGCACATTCTACATCTCTAAATACGCATTTCGGCGAAGAAATGCGAGTTGCCTGAGAATTTGTGAGAGATTACGGGGGTTGGTTGACCACAACGTCGCTGATTCCCCTTAACAGTTTCAGTGGACTTGGAGTTCATGGCTAGTGTCACTTAAGCTGCTAATAGCTTCCTTACAGAACACGAGGGCAAGGGAGATATCCAAGATGGACACTGATCTCAGCCCTTCTGCTATGGGATGTGAGGGATCCTTCCAACGTAGCCCATGCACTTCTTTCACACCGCCAAAGAATGCCACAAACGGTACGGATAAGAATTTGAATCCATCGAAGTCGGGTCTGCTTTCTGCTGCCAGCAGTGTAGCGTCCCAAGACTTCCTTGAAGGTAAAAGAAGGCAGAGTCTTGGGGCAGAATGCATATATTCTTGAAACAGAGGGATTGGGGGCTGCTGGCATGGCCCAAAGCAGAGGCCAGCCAACCGGCCAGTACAACATGGTTACCAAAGTGACCGAAATCGGCGGTCCTAACAAACAAAACATTAAAATCCTTGCTCAATACCTTTTTCTGGAGCTATTTCTGGCACGAGCAGATTAATTATTGTGGACATATTTACTATCACAGATTAAATGGGATTAATATTGACTTAGTGAGGACTGAAAAAGTAGTTTATGGCAGCTTCGGTACAATCAACGTTCTCTTCAACCACGAGGTTTTGATTGTCTTCTTACCTCTTACCCACAAAATATATTCCAAGCAACACAAGCATTACATGATTAAATCTTGATTTTGGTAGAGGAGCTACCTTGGGTCAACGCCATTGTACTCCGTACTGAGTGCGAATCATGTATAGTCTACCCACGTATTGTCTTATTTCGTCTTCGGGAAGTCTTGGGGCACTTTTGTCACCGTTGCTAAGCCCTATTTTAATCGTCGATAGGTTTCTGTATTGCAGTGGGTTCTACCAATTCGGTTTTAAAGTGATCAACCATTGAATTAGCAATTGACTAGATATGCATTTGAATTGATTAGGGTGTCGCTAGCATGCAGTTGCTACCTTAGTCTGTCTAGTTAGCCAATCCAAATTTGGGAGCGACTTGAGTGGTGAATAAGTGGGGTCGGATTCCACTTTTGTTGATTAAATCTCATTGACCATTGCTATCGTAGTGTCCTGAGACTTCCTTGAAGGCAAAGAGGGCATAACACTAAGGCAGAATACATTTCTGCATATATCCAATGATCAGAGGGTATGGGGCTTCCGGCATGGCCCCCAGGCCAGCCAGCCTGTCTAGGACAATAATAACCGCTCAAGTGTCCGAAACCGAAATCGATTAACAGAATAGACATAACATTACATAGCTCCTCTCTTCTTTCCAGCATCGTCCCCGACGCTCCCCTTGATAATCCTCCCGAGTCAAACATCACAACGTAAGCAGTACTGTAACAGACACCCACGAGCTAACCGTGCCAGTCATCAAAATTCGAGCTTAAGTGAGGGGATGCTCGACCACCACGACACTGATCTCCCCTGGTACTTCGATTGCACTTGAAGTTTCGTTCGGTCTGGAGATTAGATTCAAAGTAAGAGTTTCTTCCGAGCATCAGCGTATCCATAGGGAAACGTTAAAACACCAGTCTCCTCAACCAGGTATATTAGTGAAATCTCCGTAACGAACCGTTTCCATGTGGTTCACGACTAGTGTCGCTTCATTTTTAACAGCTTACTTGCAGAATACGAGGTTGAAGTAGATGCCGAAGGTAGACGTCCTCCGGTAAGGGCAATTTGGCCACCAAAGTGACCGAAACCGAAACCGGTAGTCAGAACGAACAAGGTATTACAGGTGTCGATTACTTTAGCATTCCAGAAACACACACCAAAAACACATTAAAGCAAAGATCTTTAAAGCCCGTCCAAAAACACTTTGTAGTTGTAAAATAATTAAGAGTTCTATCTTGCTTTTATTTTTTTAGAAAATCGACACGACCAATACCTGGTAGTTATTAGCTTGCAATGTTTTATTGAATAGATTGAAGGCTGTGCATTACTAAAGAGCTTCCTACATTAGTAACAAATGAACTGCTTTTGGTGAAGCACAATGCCAGATGTGAATAGCAGAACAGACACACTCGGCGCTATTTTACCCCTGATGAGACTCTTACTGCTCTCTAGCCGGAAGGAATTACTGGTTTTCCATGTATCCTCTCAAGATTGGAAGTGGCCTTAGAACTCTACATTGGTCACAACGGAAAACGGACCCATCTTTGATGGATTTCTACCCTGATCTATACCGCATGTGGCGAGCTTTAGCGATGTGAAAGAAGTGCATGTGCTATGGACGGGAGAAGCTCTAGCATTCCATAACATACGGGCTGAGTACAACTTCCGCCTTTGACATCTACCCCATCCCCGTTTTCTGCAAGAAAGCTATTAACAAATGAAGCCACACTAGCCGCGAACTTCATGTTCACTTGGACTGCCAAGGGGAGTCAGTGAATTTGTAGCCGAGCACCCTCCATAAGTCCTCTCTCAAGTTTTTCGGGCGACCCGCCTCCCTTCTCCGACATATGTATCTACAAATGTAGAATGTACAGGACGCCATTCGATAGCATTGTTTTATGCCTTGCACACTTGGATCACGTGCAACTCGTTTTTTATGAGCCTCGATTGCCCCATTTGCTTAGGGTTCTACGATACCCTCGGGAGTCACAATGTGTTACGTGTGTCTCGATTCATTCGAATACTTTTATTCATACCTCTCTCGTTTCATTGGGACACATTATCGTGGGAGGAGAAAATTCGGAAATACGCCTTTAATTCACTGAGTGCTACGTGGAATTTATGGCACTGCAAGAACACATGCGCTGGAATTTCGATGACTGGCATGGTTAGCTCGCGGTTGCTTATAGCAGCACTGATTGCGTTGTGATGGCTGGCGCGGGAGGCTAGCCGAGGGGAGCGTCGGGGACGACGCTGGAAGGGAATGAAGGACTGTGTAGTACTTTGTCTGTTCGGACCTCCGGTTTCGGCCACTTGAATGTCCATGTTGTACTAGCCAGTTGGCTGGCCTCTGGACAGCAGCCCCAAATCCCTCTGTTCTTAGAACATATGTATTCTGCCCGAATACTCAGCCTCCATTCACCTTCAAGGAAGTTTCAGGACGCTGCATTGGGTGTATTCTAAACCTGCATTCATGCAAAGCTATCAAAAAGTCAAGTCTGCCCTCCAATTTCCTCCTTAGTCTTCTCCGCCACTTTAAATTGGATAAAAAGGGGAAAATAGTAGTAGAATTTTGCGCTATAAAAATAATGAGGCAGGAAAGTATATGTATCAGCAATTACTAAACAAATGGATGCACAATTTTGCGCGAAAGTTTAATCAAAAGAAGCAAAAGAAAACTTTGTTGCAAAACTTTGCCCATTGAATGTCAATGATTGCTAAGGTAGCTCAAAATAGCTTAATCAAAATACGGGATTACAAGTTTGTGAAGGTAAATATGACTATTCGCTATTTATTGCGGCATCCCGAGTCTCCCTCGAAGTTGTGATAAGCTAAAGCACTGTACGGTACAAGAACTGACAACGTGCGGAACGGGTGGAACGCTACTGGGTTGACTCCAGTCTCCACTTACAGAACTGACGCATAATCCGCGCAGTACCAAAAACATGAACTTTTAAACAAAGCAGCAAGTTATTACATATCCCCTGTCTTTTTGAGTAGCGTCACCGGCGCTTCCCTTTGTCACCTTCCCATGTCGACCGTTGCAACGTAGTCGAAGATTCCAAAGCCACGCGCGAATTTGCAACACTGATCACAAAATTCCCTTGAATCTGTAAATGCATTTGAATTCCACATAACCGATGCGTTTTGCCGACTTCGTTGTAACTGCCGAGTCAACGTGATTAGGAGAGGAAAAGTAGACTGCCTCAAACACTGCAACACAAGAGCAACTCGCATGGAATTGTTGATCGTAAGTAAACTAGACGAAGAGCAGAGCCCCTTAACAAATGACTGGATTTGAAGTAGGCTTTTGGGTTTAACATCTCCCACGTATTCTCCACTAGTAGTCTGCTGGCGTGGCTCGAAGGTCACGCCGTAGGACGGATGTACAGCCCTAGCGAAAAGATAATCACTGTAGCGCATTGAGATTTCCCCAAAGATGAAATAAGACACAATGCTCTGGTAGAGGGTATATTTGACACACGGAAGAGATCGGTGCAACCAGCATGGTCCTGAGGTCAGCTCACCTATCGAGGTCACAATCACAGAGACCCATGGTGACCTCTATACCGAAATCGAGAGTTAAAACCAAGTCTTACGGTACATTAGGCATTCCATTACAACTGAAATTTTACCGGGGATTTTTTAACAGATTACCATATGCTTCTGTCTTTGAGTAAGTAATAGTATTCCCCTAAAAGTGGGTCAACAATGTTTAGCTGCTAGGCAAATTGCTACCTGAAAGGGGCTTTTCTCCAACCTAACATTGATTGGGAACGATTTCCCACCACCATAAAAACGACTCAACTGGAATATTTTTGACAGGTTCACAACTAATGAAAACTCCAGTCGTTAGGGCATCAGTTAATTTAGCTAGCGCTACACCTTGCCATTGAAACATTGGATCCAGTCGAATCAGTAACGGTTCTGCAAATTTGGCGTCCCTCTCTCTGATTGGTCGATAATTTACCGGTTAGCACTCCAGTAACATCCCCTAACACCCTCCATTGGCATCGCCAATGGTGTCGTCGAACAAACCCCAAGAGAAAGCAATTTGTTGTCATGGCCGAAGCTAGGTCACACTAGCTCGCCTAGTGTCCGTCTGCTTCTAATCAAGAGTCGGAGGTGGAAAGCCTCTTATTGGTCTCACCTTGAAATTGAATGCCTACTCGACTGTGAGATAAGAAAAATAACCTGCTTCTCCACTAAAGATTGTCAAACACAATGATGTCGCATAAAACCCGTCGGGATTAATACTCCCACTTCATGCACATCAATCCGCACATTGGTGCCTCAGCCAATCAAAACGAAGAGAAGGTTCAGAGGAGTGAAGGTATCACAGAGAGAATTACAAGGATGATATGAGAAACACAAGGGGCACGATCACTTTTGCGCAGGGATGAGGAAGGCAGATTGGTCAGACTGTTTAATGAATGAACAAGAAAACAACCAACATATGAGAAGGAGAGACAAGGGGAAGAGATATGTGAAGTATTTCTGGAAGCATTGAAAAAATTGAAATCATATTGACGCAATGCGATGCGATACAGAGGGTAATCAAACTTGCGCACACGAACCGTAGACAGGAAGAGATGGAGGCAAATGGAGACGAAAGAATGGTTCTAAGTTCGTTGGACCTCAAACAGGCGAACATTGGTGTCAAACCAAATGGGTGGATCTGAATTCCTGTAAAAAGACGTTGAGAAAAAAAAATCGCGATGGTGACGATGACTGTGGTTACCGGGACGTACGAGAGGCGGTGGAAGAGTAGGCAAAGGCATTAAAATAGACAGATAAACAAAGGAAGAGACAGATTAGCGGACTAGCGAAGGTACAGACCTGAGGTAGACCACTCCCCATATGTAAGTGCGGAACCAGACGGCGGTGCCCACGTTGGACTGATACTTTCGAATCAAAATCGGATGCGGTACTGGCAGAAGACCAACCAGAGTGCCATTCTTTAGGAAATTTAGAATTTCCGGCTCATCCTTCAGGGACCTGTAGGTACAGCAAGCAAGTAAGAGGTCAAAATGACCTCACCTATTCAGTACATTTCAGAAGTGCATTTGCCCATTGAAACCCATTTATCAGCACAGAATACTGCATTCAATGATTCCAGATGAGTTTTGGTTATAATAAATTTTCACCTTACCCCTTACTTGCCTGAGATATATAACATCAGCAGTTGGTGTAACACGAATTTGTGTGCTTGTGGTCATGATACCGCACTTATGGTCAATTTAATTATGTAAAGATTTGCGGAACTAGTCGCATTTACATTGATGGCTTGAGAAGAGACTGACTTTTCAATGCACATTTTCTCCACCTGAGGCACGAGAACCTGCAGGAGTCGCATGATAATGTGTAGCGGCAGCTTCCTGCGCCAACTGTCCACCCAACGCGCCGTGGGACGCCAAGGGACGGTGGAAGTCAGTCGGCGATGCGAATTTCCATTGCTTCCTCCTGCCCCCTCCTTTTCTGTACTCGTCTTCGTCGTTCCTCGCACCACCTTCTCCTTCTCCCCTCCTTCCTGAGTCTTACACTCATTTTTCTTCGGATCGGTCGTTTCTGCATCCTACTCGGTTTGTGCAAGAAATAAAGTGAAAAACGATAAAGGTATAATAGACCAGTGGGATTCAATAGTGCAATTACACAGATCTTTTTAGCATCCAAGCCAGTGATATAAGATCATGCCTACACTTCCTGCACCACCCGTCCTAAAAAAACTTTCTTCGCACTAGAAGTTATTGTAAAACTTCCAGTTTTCATCGATAACTTGGTTAGCGCTGTGTTTTTGCATAAATTTATGCCTAAAATGAACTCCAAATCTAGCTCAAAAACTTGCCTAAGCAGAAATTAACTGGATGACTTCCAACTAGAGTTGGAGAAATAAGTCATTACGTGCTTTCAGTCTGCTTACAAACTTGTGGTCTTTTGAAAAGTTTGGAATTTTACTCTGCGGCTCAGCTAAGAACCATATGAGCTAGAATTCAATTCGCCTCAGCATTAGTGTTGACATGGGCAGCAAACGAGGTAGGAAGTAGAAATGTGTGATCACGCATACAACATCGGTAGCGAAGGTGGCCTCCAGTTGACGACTTCCAGTGGCTTCTGTTGAGCTGCTTCCAGTGGCAGAGTCAGAAACAGCCGCCTGTGTGCGACTGGACGGGGAAGACCCCTCTTCTTCGTGAGAGTGGAGGTGATGATCACCAGAGAGAGCCGACATCGTCTCTCCCACGGCTGACCGACTGTCCGTCATACTAGCGAGGCTTGGTGTACCCACCAGACTCGTCTGCAGTCCTCCCGAGGCTGACATCTGCCTCCCGATTTCCACTGAGTCTTCTCCCGCCTGCAACATGTCGAATATCAGTCACCAAGCGACTCAAGAAGCTGTACTGACTTGATTACTTCCCACAATGGGACGAAAAACTTTCAATAAAGTCAAGACATACCGCAACAGCATCACCGTTTTTCGTCTCGCTTTCCACCTCCCTTCCCCTTCCCTCTCGACTTTGAACCTCTTCCGTCTCGTCGTTGTTCGACGATGCAGCTTGAGAGGATCGGCCAATGTTCGTGGGCACGGAACCCGAGCCTTCTTCCCTTGCTTCGCTCTCAAAAACGTCGTCGCTGCCCTCAACCTCACCGCCTTCCTCCTTTTGAACTTCCACTTCATCCTCTTCATCAGTGTCCGGTGGCGCTTCGAAATGTTGACGCGGTCCACTGTGTTTAGCGAGGACTTCGCGTATCTTCTCGTCGGTAGCGGGTAAATCAGCTAGCCGGTAGAAGACCTGACGCTTACGGATGATGGAGTAGACCAGACTGGAGTTGCCTATAAATGAGATACAGAAACAGAAGTATAGCCAACATGCATATGCTCGACGTGATTAATGTTTCGCCTCAGGAAACCCACTCTTCACGGAAGTCATTTCTGAAATCGTCCTACTACAAAGTGCGGCCACTACAGAGCATCGGCGGTTAAAAGGGCACGACAACAGGATCTCTCAGCATAATCCACATTCAGAACTACCTTGTGATCTTCTTTTTTCACCGGTTGATAGTAATAAGCTCAAATACTTTGCAATGGCTGCAGCAGGAGAGTGGCTAATAAAAGTGCCGAGGATGGCACTCAAAAGGTGGCATTTTTAATTTCAATTTTGAATTTAAGGGATACTAGTCCTTCCAAGGCCAATAAAGGACATTTCTAAGTTCATAGGCCTTATATAGGCATAAAAAATGAATTGAACACTAAGATCCATGAGAGTTGACAGCAGAAACATCAACTTCAGTTCATTGGATTAGACACAGAGGTATGGTGGAACTCACCGTCGAATTGGTATTGAATTATATTGTTGAAGGCTTCCAGAATGCAACGCAAGAGTTGGTGGTTGTTGGGAGATGAGAAGAGGAACCAAGGTTGGCTGAATGCTTCCGTTAGATGCATCAATTTGGAGGCCGAGACCATTGATAAGCTCTTTACGTAGGGTGACACTAGAAATACAGCAGAAATGTCGTCAATACCTTCGTCTGCAATTGGCTGCTTTACTGAAGTTAAGCCCTCATACAAAGTTTAGAATTGACTCTTCCGCACGCAATCTCTCACTCCACCTGTCTTCAACATTTGTTTGCTGCATCGAATGGACCTAAAATACTTGACAAAGTTTTCCATTAAGTGCTTTCACCACTATCCACGTTCTTCCTTCGCCAAGCAGATTCGTTTGGAGGCGTCTGCGTTACTCAACGCAACTCAGTTTCGAAATTAATGAAAATTACACTAGATAAAGTCGACCTGGAAACTGGTCTCCAAAGTGATTAACCAATTTACACCACTCTTGCACTTTTTGATCACATTAATAACCCCAAATAAGCACTGCCACGCAAACTCACAAATGAGAGACACTTATTGGCATCTTAGGCGATGCAGCTATCAAACGAGTCGCATGAAGGAAATTAGAGCATCTTGATAACAGCGTTGCATTTGCGTAAATGTGTCAGCAATATGCGATACTAAGAGGATATTTATTTAAAAATCTAACTGGCTGAGTTTGACCACCGGTCAGAGAATCCATGCATGCCCACAACTTCTTAATAGTCTGTGTACCTTTACTAAACTGTTCCACAGCACTGAGACAGTGGCCCGCGAAAATCAGCCTATAAAGAGGACGGAACGGCGGATGAACAAGATCTACTAATATGTTTCCTCGCCCCTCAAATCAACGCACCATCTTTGTTCTTGGCTTGCAAATGGCTTCCAGAACATCTACTACATAGTAATGACTGATATGGACACGTGATCGAGGGAAGCATTAAGGCAACACTCCGTATAAATATACATTGAAATACGAGTCCTGATACCAGTTTGATAGACTCCCAGCCCTTCCACAATCTAGCAATAAGCTACTCTTTAACAATAATGTGCTTTACAACGTCTCTAGAGAAGATTCGAAGCACTATGATGCAGGAAAATTGGGGGCAACCCACCGTTGTTGATAATCGTGATAAGGCAGTCAAAGAGGGGCTGTAGGCACTGGTGACCGGTGGTGATGATCTTGTGAAAAACCTAAGAGAAAAACGAAAAGCCAGATAAATAAAAGGAACCCAGCCAATGCTTTGCATTTATGTATTTTAATGAGGTTTTTGCTGACAAGCAAGAGGATGCAGGCAGGATAAAAGTGTACTAATTTTCCGAATTATTCAGTACATCAGTCCATCAAAATTTCTCACTAGGAAATAAGGAGAAGGCCTCATGTAACTTATTCTGTCTTCCGAGGGATTTTAGCACATTCAAACTTCTGCCGTGACGGTCAGTGAAGCATAAGTCCTGGCTGCCCTCGTAACATCGGTCACGACATAGGCAAGAAAATGGGAGAATCCCCAACAAAGGCTGATAATTCATCATATCTTCGTTTCCGCCTTTTTCAAAAGCATGTGAAATACCCTACATGAAGCTTTGCCCATGTCATCAATGCAATTAGTCGCCTTACTTTTCTGTGGGTCCATAATAGTCAGTTAGCTTGGGTCTACTTCACCAACTAGTTTACATCAAACAGTCCAGGATAACGCGTTATAACCCATCCACAGTAGTAGCAGTTTTAGGGTGAAGGCCCAACTTGCTGGTGAAAGTAAAGATTAATAGCCTTCCCTCCAAAAAGTCACTTAAAAATACAGCTGAGGAGAGGAGATGAAAGTACACACCTCCATACTCAAGTAGCTTAGCGATGTAATTATTGGGATACTTCTGGCGGTAAGTCAAGCCACAAAGTCTAAGAATTCTTTTGTATATAATTTACTCTAGGACTGGAGGGCAAAAACGAAAGATGGCGGACAGTAAAAATTGTACGCTCACCAGGATGAGAAAACGTGGGATAAAGAACACAGATAAATTTGTGACAGAACAGAAGCATTGGAGAAAATCCTTAGCGCATCTTCAAAATGAAATTGTAAATAGCTTACAATGATGAGGAGATCAGCATGATTTCCAGTAAAGACGGTAATGTCAAATGCAGATTGATTGGCGTAAGGCTTATTCAGTCGGACCCCAAAGTTGCGTTCCCCACTCAAAAGGAGGATGATGAACACACCGATGTGCATCAAGCCGAGTTGGGCTGCAAAAGTGTAAATGAATGTTACTATTAATATGAACCTTATTATAGTGACACTTAATAAGTATTCAATTGTAAAAAATTAAAAACCAATTTAGTAATAATCAAAGGGAGTGTTAAACATTAGTCAATGAAGTTGTCCAAGTTCCCCAAGACCTCGAATCGGGACGAGGAAATTTAATGAGGAAACGCTCACCAAAAATTTCAAAAAAACGCTTCGTACAAGCTACGACTCACGACATTCGAACTTGTGACTTTATGACCAAAAAAAGATAAAAAACGTCACAAACACAACTATGACCCAGATTGGCATAGTTTGTGACGCCCATTATTCAAAACTGAAGTTTTATGCGCGAGTAGCCTCAATTCTACCGAGGACCCAACCAGCATAAATGGAAAAAGAGGGCATGTAGCTTCTTTAAAAGAGTGAAGTTGCCATGAATTATAAAGGCAGATTAAAGGCGAAGGGGCACAACTAAAATGTACTGCCTTAATTAGTAATGCATTATACTCTCACAAAATCGAAAAACAAATTACATGAATGAGGACATCAAAACCCCTACATTCACACCAGGTCATTAAGTGGTGCGAATAATCTGAAAAAAGCAGGCATTGAGACCGAAAAATTGATTGCATAAAAGAATGTGCTATCAACAGAAGTTTTGGACGGAATCCATGAGCCAGGAGCATAAACGAAACAATAACCATAGAGGACGGTATTTAACATACGGTTGTCATTTACGACCTCAATTTGATGGCGATCGACAAATGCTAGACAATAGCACATACAAATCGAAATGATGAAAAGTGGCCATAGATATCCTTGCACCTTTAAGGTAAGCCATGCTGAGCAAAGAAGTTCTTCAAGATGGATAACTAATAGGAGGGGTGGAAAAGACCTCAATAAGACAAAGGTTAATCCACGAATGCTGAAAAACGAACTGGAAAGGAATAAAAGGAGTCAAGTATAAAATCACGAAAGTATGAATAATCGCATATAAAGTTGCAATACTACATCGTGAAAGGAGTTGCGAGCGAAAAAAATACAAAACATTAAGCCTAATAAATAAGAAAAAGATGGTAGATGTTAGTTATTCATAGCAACTGACTATGAAAATTAGTCGAGTGGGCATCCTTTTCAGATGAGTATACTAGGAAAATGTACTGGGAAGGTTCAAATCAAATTGAGACCAACTTCACTGGCGTATGAGAAAGAGTGCTGTCATGGCGATAATGCATACAGAAGCAAGTATCAAATGGGATCCTTTGCGGATAATAGGGACCGGCTCGATCCACAGACCGTTAATCAAGATGGTAGGCCATAAGAGTAGTGCGTGTGCGTGCACTTAACAAAGCGTGATGGCGAACGAAGAGTCTCGACAACTCGAGGATATCTTTTTCATGCCTACAGAATAAGGAATAAGCAGCTATCCAGCAAAAGGATTCAATCAAGATATAGAGCAGTGGCGCTACTCTCACTCTCCATCGGTAATGCGTTTGAACGGTTTGAGCACAAATGGTTCAAACACGGTCATACGTCTGTCAACATGAATGCCAGCATTGGCAGTTAAACGGCTGATCTTGCACGGACACTTGACGCCTAACCCAATAAAAATTATACGGGTTTAAAAGCGTTCGGTGGTAACAATTAAAACAGCAAACCCAACTATTCATAACATTGGAATTTTAACTCAAACTGAGTTCCAAAAGAGGCCGTCTGCCCTAAGATTAAACCATGCTGAATAATAGCCTTTACTGCAGATGTCTTAAGGGCATTAGCTAAACGCTGGCGTAGGTGTAAAAATGTAGTAGTGGAAAAATAGGCCGAGAAAAGGTGTAATTTTCATGACTTGAACTTCGCCCTTGCAAACCTTGGAAACATGATTTGGATTAAACGGACCTCATACACATCCGTGACAAAACTTGCGAATTTAAGAGAGGAGTTACCGGAACACCCCTAAATGAGTGGAAACGTCCCTCCTTCCCGAATCTAAAACGCACACCTACTATGGGAAAACAATAGAAAGTATAAGGAATGCTTTAAAAGGCTTAATAAATTCATTGGGAATAGCTTCTCAGTAAACATTTATGACAATACCCACTTACACTTATCGTTTTTGGCTTTATTGAGATGGTATAGAATGGGCACGAGGACGTCCAGTACACGACTCGACTTAAGTACGTAGTGCATGAATTTCTTGTTGATGTCGCAGATGCGCCAGAAGAGAATGAGCAACTCCTGATGCATCTGCACCTTCTTTGCTGATCCTGGGAGGTATGTCTGAGCCAGAGGGTTATTTAACAGCCGAGTTATTCCATCAATGATGAAGGAGAAGTCCTAATTAGGAGGCGGAAATTGGAAGGACGCAAACAGGCATACCTCATCGCGATGAATTCGAAACATGTAGTTGAGGAAGAGGTTGCTTCCACTGCTATCAGAAGTGATAGAGTCGGACGGAGTCTTTCCACCATCAAGATTACGGGTGTCAGCTTCCAAGGTGACACAAAGCATTTGTAAAGCTGCTTCTACGAGGGGTTCCCGAGTGTCTGTAAACACGAGATGGTTATAGGGAAGGGAAGAGGAGGCAGGGTTGTAGGCACAAACGATGTTGAGAAGGGAGGTGAAAAGGGGGAGAACGTGGCGGTTCTCAGGGCCTGAGAAAAAGGCGATCCACCTGTTGACTTCACTGCGCGCCTCATCTTGAGTGAGATACATGGTCTCGGAAAAACAGACAAGGAGAAGACGAATAATCTCTGTGCGATTGGCGTCGTGTTGAGCGTTTTGCGGAGGTGATTGAGCAAAACCCACACCTGCCTCCCAAATGTACTCACAGCTATCTATCGTATGCATATCCTCGGCATTTTCCTATAGCGATGAATATTTCAACGATATGACGTACCGGACCAGATTTGCTGAGAGAGTGAACAGTGAAATCAGGGCAAAAAAGGAGATCCTAAAGTTGCGACTTTATGAATTCCGGACCAGCTTACACAGAGAGAGGAAACCAAGGTTTGTGCCAAGGGAACACTATTAGCCTAAAAACAAAATTATTAACTTCCGCCAAAAGGAAGCATACGGCATCGAGGCTAGAGTCCGGTTGTGCGGGTAAAACTGACCAAAAGAATGGGCGCCACTCTGGGACTTCAAAAATGTACGGAATAATGCGAGTGAGGAGTCTAACACAGTTGATAGCTACACGGAACAGTGATTATCAAATGCGAGCCATACCGGTCTGTTGGTCCTGTGTAGTTGGGAAAGAAGCTTCAGCAATCTGAGCTAAACGCTCAACTGCTTTGTAACAAAGTGTGGCTAGGTTTCCCGGAGACTCCTCCCTCAGAGTTCTTATTTCATTACCTGGAACCGAAGCAAACATATCGCTGATACAAGTAGGTCCGCCGCACCAAAACTGGTCCCAGAACTCATCGTTGTGAGCATCAATAGGCTAAAAGCCGGTTATGGCAAGCAAATTTTACTTGCGTTTTATTTGTCAGCTCAACAAATGCTGTTCGATAACTCAATGACGATTGTCCTGAGCCCATAATAGGTTAGGATAACAGAAACACTAAGCCGAATAGCTCCTCTCTTATTGGGTAGCTTAAAAGTAGTACGCATATTTGAGCCAATTTAAAAAAATAATGTAAAACCTTTGTTATGGTTTTCTTCCAACACCATCAAAAACTAACTATTTTGCCAAAATGATTTGTTTCAAGGTGCAGCTGATCATATTCTGCGATAAGTTTCAGCTAGGGCATAACTTCGGAAAAGTTATGGTATCAAACCAATCCAGCTTTAATGATTTCCATTAAAGTGGCATGTATTTAGAGATTTTTGCAAATTTGTCAACATGGTTATTGCATGGTCTGATATTTGCATAATTGTAAGTCAGGCTGTAGCGTCCCGAGACTCCCTTTAAGGTAAAAGAAGGCATAGTACTGGGGGTAGAATACATGTATTCTGGAAACAGAGGGCTTGGCTGATGTTGGCACGGCCCAAAGGCCAGCCAACCGGCTCAGTACAATATGGCCACCCAAGTGACCGAAACCGACAGTTCAAACAAACAAAAGCATTACAAATTGACACCGTGATAATTTGTTTGTTCGAACTACCGGTTTCGGTCACTTCGATGGCCACATTGCGCTAGCTGGTTGGGCGGCCTCTGGGCCGTGCTAACAGCCGCCAATCCCTCTGGTTTCAGAATGAATGTATTCTGCCCTAGTACTATGCATTCTTTCACTTTCAAGGAAGTCTCTGGGCGCTACAGTGCATTTTCTTCAAGGTGATATGATTTGTTAAGCTTTAGAGATGACCCAGAAGACGATATTGGTTGCAGTAAAGAGCACCTAAAGTCAAAAAAGTAAAGCTATCAAATGCTACACTAAACCTAGCAGAAGAAAAAAAATAGACTAAAACCGCCATCTGGCTTAAGGAGCTAACCCCTTACTGCGTTCGTAAGACCCAACTAGAAATTGTATTGTAAAAATGTCGCTGGATCCTACATAGGGAGATAAATTAGGCAAACAAGGAATATTACTGCAGCGTAGCAAGACTTCCTTTAAGGTAAAAAAAGGCGCAGTACTTGGGCGAAATAAATATATTCTGGAAACAGAGGGATTGGTGGCAGCTGGCATGGCCCAGAGGCTGGCCAACCGGCTAGTACAATTTTGCCCCTCAAGTGACCGAAACAGGCACTTTAGAAAAGCAAAGTATTACAGTTACCACTAAATTATCACAGTCAAAGGAGAGTCAGGTGGGCAAGTGTCACAGGTGTGTCAAAATGAAAACAAAGCAATATTATTGAATACGTGTGAGATAATGGCTGCACAAATCTACTTTAAATATGGTCATTTGTTAAATGGTTCTGCTCTCCACCTAGTTAATTTACGATCAATTATTATATGCGCATTGCTCATGTGCTGCAGTGTTCGGTGTGGATCGGTATTGAGCCAGTCTACATTCCCTCACCTCATCACGTTGTGCAATAATGTTGGTTTATATACGCTTTGTAGGTGAGAGGCGGGAACACAAGATCCACGTGGTCGAAAACGAGCTCGCGTGTCCTCCTTAGGAGCCGGAGAATAATACCCGTAGACTGGACATTCCCACCCACCTATTTCCCCTTTAAATAAAACTATGCCTAGAAAAGCTCGGTCTTCTGCCAGCAAGGTGATAAGGGACGAGGAGGAAGAACGGGATAATCCCGCTACACTGGCGGCAGCGTCGGCGAACCTCCCCCCTGCAAAGGCGATATGGACTTTGAAGATTGGATGCAAACCGCTAGGTTTCACATCCGCTGGTATCCCCAGCAGCAGAGAGCGCCGCTGCTCCTCCACGCTCTTCCGCAAGAGCTACTTCTCTCAGCAATAAGAGCAGGAGTCATCGACATCGACATCCGACATCGACCATTGCTGCAAGATTCTCTCGCAACTGGCCATTGCCCAACGTGAGCGTTCTCTGGCCAGAGAGTTCTTCTACCGAGACCAAAAGGTGGGTAAGAATGTCCAGTCTACGGGGTATTAGTCTCTAGCTCCTAAGGAGAACACGCGAGCTCGTTTTCGACCACGTGGATCCTGTGTTCCCGCCTCTCACCTACAAAGCGTATATAAACACCAACATTATTACGCGTTGACTCTACAGTCACAACGAGGTCGGCAAGACGCACCAGTTACATGGAATTCAAATGCATTTACAGATGCAAGAGAATATGGGGTATGTAGTGAATTGGTGCTTTGTTTAAAAGCCCACGTTTTTAGTACTGGACGGATTGTGCATCAGTTCTGTAAGTGGAGATTGGGACCAATCCAGTAGC
This sequence comes from Taenia saginata, assembly GCA_001693075.2. NCBI lineage: Eukaryota > Metazoa > Platyhelminthes > Cestoda > Cyclophyllidea > Taeniidae > Taenia > Taenia saginata. The sequence continues at coordinate 526,109 of LWMK02000041.1, read as the reverse complement.
GTTCCGCCCGTTCCGCACGTTGTCATTCTTGTGCTCCACATACAACTTCTCTACTTTAAGTGCATTCCCACTGAAAGCACATAAAAGTTAGTGGCAAACATAGAACTTCGCATAAGTATGAATCGTTGTTAGCCAAAACAAAATTTAAACCTTTTGTAAATGTAAAAGTTAATTAGTTTCAGGTGATGTTTCAAGTGCTGCGTAAAATAAACATAAAAGCAGTAAGTTTTTAATTTTAGAATTTTTTTATTTTTGAATTAGGGCAGATGTAGCACGTCGGTAGTAATGATTTAGCCTAACTTATAAGACTTATTTGTATCAATTTGCTAAAAATAGTTGATTTCGTCCCGCGTTTTTTGGCCTTGGCTTCTCTTGTCTAACTTGGGTTTTGCGCTGTTACCTTATTTTGCTTTATTTCCGTGCAAATGTCGGAGAGCCAGGAATTTCTGGAAGCAGATTTGATTAGCGACCACTTTAACGATGAGGATGATATTAACATACATAACTTGTCGCTCGATGTTTGTGCGGAGTTCGAAAAAATTGTTGAACAATTTGGCAAAGACTCATTTTTTACACTTGGGTCACTTGTGGCGAGGGCCATGGATACTCTGCATGATGTTTGTAAGCAGAGAGATAAGATTTATGGCGAATTGGAAAGACTTAAGCATGACCACGCCCTCCTCATTACAAAGCGTGAAACTGATAGGACTGAACTGAAAATTTTGGAAGAAGTAGATAAGAAATTGATAAATATTTTTCCAAATTCAGCGTGTATTTTATCTTGAGGACGCCCTTCAGGATAAAAATAAGGCTATCGAAGGGCTGAAATCCTCATCTGCGTCAATCAAAAAGCTTCTCGAAATGAAGCTGAGGAATGCAAGCGACCACAGTTAGTTTCTTTCCTTCTCTAGAACTCTTGCTAGTTTCGCGACTCGAAGACAGAGATAGGGAGATTCAGACAACTTACGCAAATCTGCGGCAGCGCTACGGCGAGCTGTTCCGGGCTCACGTTGAACTGATGGATCGTCTTCGTGCCTCCACTGGAGATGCCGACAATGTCCCGACGTCCTCGACCACGAAGTTCAAGACGCAGTCATCTGAAGTTGAGCCATGTTCATCCACCACCGTGGCAGTTGGCGCCATTAATCCGCTAATGCTTATCTCTCATAAGGGTGATTCGCCCTATGATTGGGGTAGTTTATCTCTCACAATGTTTGCTCGATCTTTTACTTGTTTCAAAATACCTTTTTATGTATCCTAAAGGCGTTCAGCGCCGCGTGCATCATGACTCTGAAGATGCCATTCCCGAAATTACCCTGGATGCTGACGGCTCGCCATTTTCGAAGTGAGTTTTCCCAAAATGGACTTTCTTTATTGTAATAAATTATTAAATTCATTATTTTTAAGTTGGCAAACTTCCCTGGGGATTAAAGATTTTGTAACCGGGTTTTACTAATGCTGTGAATATTTTGCTGCCTGGCGTTACATCGATCTTTTATGAAGTGCTTTTTGTTCGGACCCATCTTTGTAGTCTTATCAACAGCAGTAGTGTTAACTTCCCTTTTTCGAGGTTTTTTTGCCCAATCGTGCATCTATTATAGCCATCTCTATCATTGTGAGTGTGTTCCATCATCTCTTTGTTTTTTGGAATTTATTAACCGTTTTTGAAATCGAAACCACGGAGAGAATACCGGAACATCAAATTATATATTTACTATTCGAAGCACCGTTATCTCGAAACCGCTTGATTAGGTGCACTAACAGGGCTCGGTGTAAGATCGTGATTCTTGGAATGATAACAAGTAAATATTTCACAATTTGTAATAAGCCTAGATTGATATTCGCCCGTTCGTTCAATTCACGCTTTCAATGCCCCACATCTCGATTAGGATGCGAATAGAAAATTCATTCATCCTGTGTCTCATCACAGAGCTTTTGCAACGTTAGCATTTATTTCATTTTGGGCTAATGGTTAACCTTTCAGCATATTTTTCTTAATTCAGACTCTCAGCGGACGAAAACTATGATGATGCTTCTAATTCAGAAGGTGGTGAGTCATTTTTCAAATGGATAAGTATCCCTTTTTATGCCTTGCGAATTCCGGTGCATCTTACAGACACTTCCCCTCTACCATCGCTTCCGAAGGACAATAACACCAAAGAATTCAGTGAGTATTTTAGGCTATCCACCCTTTGTTTAAACTGCGCTCTTTAAACTTTTCTGTATTATTTGTGTTCCTTTTAAGTTTCGAGATGTTAGCGCTATTTCCTTTTCTTTCCTTAGGTGCCAGTAAGGAGGTGACCAAATTAGTGAACGACTTCAATGAACTGGAGAAGACTAAGTGAGTTCAAACTGACCCTATTTGTCACTATGTTTATGTTCTGCCCCTACAACGTCTTCTCCTATTTCGCAGTAACGCCCTCAAAGTTGTTATTAACGATCTTCTGACAAATGCGGAGGAATTAAATAGGTACGCACTTTTTCCCGTACCCAGTCATTCGAAGGAAAAGTTAGACAGGCCTTGTGAGCTCCGGCTCGGTCACCGAAATAAGGATATGAGTACCGCTCAAGTTTTTTCTGTCTTGATAGTGAGAAAATAGAATTGAAAGAGACGCTGAGCCAGATGCAGATATCTCGCTCCAGCATGCTTTTGCACATCAAGCAACTGGAAGAGGACAATGCTCGATTGAAAGGGGAACTTGCTGAAGCCCAGGATGCGCAGAAGCAGTTGCTGATGGTACGCGGGTATTTCCTTGTTCCAACCAATCGTTGCTTGATTGTACCCTAACTTTATGTTAACAGTTTTGATGCTCTTCTCTGCTAGTGCTAGCAATGTTCAAAAGGTTTTTCAGAATTCGAAAGCTGAGGTTATTCATCATCACTTACTTGCTCTTAAATTTCCCTTTTACTTATCGATGCTTTCCTTGCACATTCAATCGTTTGTATTTATTGTCTTTGGTTTTGCGTTAGCATAATCAAAGTGCTCATTTCATCATTTGCTTTTGATTCTTTCGAAAACTCACTTCGTTCTCTTCAGAGACGCCTCCTTTTTCCTTCGTTCGAGTGCTTCCGCCTTTCAACACTTGTTAGAATAGTTTCTCATGATTTGATCGGTTTGAGGGCCGTATGACTTAACTTCAAGTTGAAGTGGGAGAAGGAACTCACATGGAACTCATTGAGAATTTGTTTGCCATGCGATTCGATAACCACTCATTTATTTGTTTTACTTAAGGCTCGTAATTTCTTCATCTAATCAACAGAATATATTTGTCTCTCATTAGCTTAAATTCTTATTTTTCTGTCCATCTTTTCTCCAAATATCAGGCTAGATTTTGGCTGTTTCAATTTGTTTAACGAGTAGTCTAATCCAACGGTAGTAGTAGCATAATAATAAAGCTCATTCAGATATTTAAACTCGCCTCTCAATGCAACCGACGAGAATGGGGGATCGAAGTCCTAACATAGCGGCCTCGAAAAGCTACACGGCTTACCCAATGTATTGCATCTTCGAATCCCTTGCGGAAGAGTGAACATGCCATCATGATTTGGCATTTAAGGGTCACCTCTTGCAATCCGCTGCTTCACTAGCCCAATTGGTGATTGAACGATCTCAAGAAAAGTGATCTTAGTGCTAATCGTCAAACCATTCACGAAAAACACCGGATTGTCTTTAAGGCATTTTCTTGAAGGAAGTTGAAAAAGCTTATTATTTTAGTATCTTTAGGCTTCTTATCGTTATGAAATGAGATTTGACCGAGGTGTAATTTAGCGTTTTTACTATTTCAGCTTTATTTAGACTTTTTTTAGAGGCTTAGATAGCCATGCTATGTTTAATTATCCCGGAGTCCAATTAACCTGAACTAATTTCTTTGAGTTACCGGTGGATATCCAAGTACGCATGATCAGAGTAATTAGAAGTCGTTTTGTTCACATCCAATGTTCTGTCACAACTCATTTTCTAAATAGCGTTCACTTACTGTTCAGCTTTCATTTGGACCTTAGATGAATAAAATCGAACCCAAAGTACACGTTGTTTCACATAAATGTCGTTTTTAAATGTTTCTGTGGATTTTAGTCTGTTTAGATAAAAAATGAACGTTTTAAAAGAAAATTCACTCCAATTACTCACATTTGTTTACTAACCCAATGCGTTGGGGTCCGCTTTCCAAATCACTCTGAAATCATTATGAATTTTATCTCTGAACGGAAGGTAATATTGTTAATAGCGATAACAATAGTAATCATAATAAAGATGTAATGCTCAACCCGCCCCAGAAGAAAGCGCATGGCGCAAAAGTCTAGAAGTAGTTCTATCAGTTGCGTTCGGAAGGATTGGAAGGCGGGTCGTAGGGGAACCATGAGCAAATTTCTGTGCTACTATACTAGCGTGGTAGGTGATTGCTGTAGCCCAGGAGCCCATGTAGGCGAATTCTGTTGCCCTGCAAATTATTTCATTTTGTGTCTTGCATAGAACGAAACCCCGTTCTCCAAACGGACACGTTTTACCCGCGAAGAAATGGCCAAAGTGCTGATGGAGCGCATTCAACTCCAGGAGGATGTCAGCGATCTGCGCGAAAAGCTCTCCGCTGTTAGCACAGAGCGCTACCATGGGGACAGTGACGGAACGCAGGTGTCCACGACTGGCAGCAATCGATTCATGATCTTGTGGGTACCTCCACTTTTCTTTCTTTTATACTGTCAATTGTTGATACCTTTTACTAAAACACCGAGTTAGTTGGGTTTTTCGGTTTCAATGCAAACTTGACATTTACTGTAACGGATGTGTTGGTGATAATTAAACTTTCCAGTCCTAAATTACTGAACGGGTGATATTAGGTGTTTTGGTGCGTGTGTTTTTTTTTGAATCCCGGCTTAACGGTCATGATTGGGGTCACAAATAGAATGTTGTTTTAATGGCATCTTCACTCACACTATCGAACTCCTCAGACTAAGAACATCCTGCATTTTGACACGTCTTGGGACGCTTTTGGGTAACCACAACCATTACATATGCGACGGTTGGACCCAAATAAGTTGACTTGTTGCATATCCGTGATGCTGACAGCTAATGTGACAACATTGCTTTTGAGAGACATAATCTCTGAGTTATTTTAGTTACCCATCTTCATTTTTGATGAATTTGCCCTAAACAGTACATTTCTGTTGCCACCTTAAGCCCATTAAATATATGGTCATTTTGAAGATTCCTCAACGGTTGTTTTTATCCCAATATTTCGTGTGCTTGGGTTGGTTTCAAGATTTAACTCGCTTGCAGGGGCGGAACTTCGCGTATATTTACCGCAACATTTTCTGCGTTAACGTTTTGAACTACTTATGCTCCTGCTATATTTTTTTACGGCGAGGTTTGTCCTTGAAAACAAAACTAATGTTTTCATTGACTTGCGTATTGCTCTCACCGCAAAGCGTAATCCAAAGGAATTGTAAAGAAAAATGTCCCCGTGTTTTATGCCTTGTTTACCAGGAAAAAGACTAGGTTCTAGTCTCTTGTTCTGCCGTCGCTATTTTTGATCAACAGTTTAATTATTTCGTCAATTAGGAGGCCCTTTATGGTTATATTTTCTGTCAAGTGCATGTCAGAATGAAATCCCATTGGGCAACGGTCGATTTCATACCCTGACAAAAGCAAGCCTCAGATTTGCGGACTTCTGCCCTGGGATTCGCCTGTTTAACTCATGAGTAGAATCCATGTGGTTAGCTAAGTAGCTCTTTTAACATGGCTCTGTTTCAAATGGTTTGTTTTTTTTGAACTAGTGGTAATTCTGGTTGCCTAACTGATTCATGCATATTTGTTGTAGCCGACTGGACCAAAGTTGTTCCCAAAATCAGCTCGGAGCTCCCGCGTAGATCATTATTAATCGTCTTGAAGCGCTATTTACGTTGATGTAGCTTATCTAGGGCCTTCTTTCCCAGCCGTTTTCAGCTGTCTGAATTGGTTTATTTCCTTTGTGGAATCCATAGAAATAATGCGTTCTAAAATATATTCGTTGATTTTCAAGAAAGTGACTATTACCGAAAACACAATCGCAAACTGGAGCGCGTCTTCTATGCAGCGGTGACGCGGTGCCATAGCAACCAAAATGAAAGATAATCAAAAGATGGTGCATGGTGGGGTATTGGCCGTCATTCTTTTTCTTCGAGTCTAATATTTCGAGACAATAGCTTCTGGAGCGTTCAATGCGATGCTGTGCTTGTGACCAAATGCTGAGGTTGAAGCTTGGGGTTGTGAGCAACAATTGGGTAAACTCAAGCATATTTATTCTTATTGCGCTTTTATTCTGCCCAGGGACACGGAGTCGTTGGGTTAAAATTACAGTAATATTTTTAAACATTAGGTAAATAAATTTTCCGTAGTCATTAAGAAGTAATTCATTCATCAATGGAAGTACAGCGACGACACAAGTTCAGTAAACTTCTAGTTGCTTCGAGGTGAATATTTGTTCTCTAGATTAAAAGGTGAACGTCGTGCTTAAAAATGTACTGTGTCTCCCTTGATGTCATGTAATCAGCTTTAAGCATAGAAATTATCTGAAGGTGTTTTGAGCCGAAGTGTACGTTTGCTAAGGTCTTATTAGTTTGGGGCTCCATTTACAAGGACTAAAGGCAGAAGTTCTCACCCTTTATAGTTTTATTACCACCACTTCTATTTTTTTTTGGCCACTTATTCGGTAAAAAGGACAGATTTCATTCGCGTTTGTTAAGTATCAGTTGCAATTTGATGCATTTGATAAATGTCCACTTGCGTTTCGTTCGCTTGTTTAATTCGCCCAACGGAATCGTGCTGCTAATTCACGATTATTCTGACGACATGGATTTAGTTCCATCTCGGCAGCCTCTTGGCCATTGTTTTGAAAAGCAACATGACCGGTGGGAAGAAAACTTTCCTGCCGATCGCAATTGTGTGGGGACCACTGTGCTAGTTGCGATTTCGTTTTAGAACCCGAGTTCAAATTATGTCCTGAATTGAATTAATCAAACCCCTATTTGTAAGGATGATAATAACCACAAAATTAATTGCGCTAAACGTGGCAGGTGTGGTAATTGAGAAAATCCAACTTAATGCAAGATTTTCTTTTTGATTAGCTTTTCGCGTCTCTTTCAACGACACAGCCGAGGATCCGCGCCAACAGTGTCCTTTGACACTTCTACGTCGGGTGTTTCGATGGACTTCGGTAGGAGTCGTTCGCTCGATGCTGAAGTCGAGGATTTGACAACGAGCAGAAATAAGTAGGTTAAGAAACTTTTTGCGATCTTGGTACATCCTTTCCCTACGTTAAAGTAGAGTTAGCACGTTCGGTCTGTTCACTGACGATGCGCGGTGGGAGTCTATAAATTGGCATTACTATCAGTGCCCAGAAAAACTTCCATTCTAGAAGAGCTGGATTCCATGTAACCGCTACGGAAGACGAAACGTTGAAGTCTGAAAAGCCTCCAAAAGAGTTACGTATCATTTGACTCGAAAGTTCGTGCAATTTTTGCTCTTGTGGATTGATGCCATTAATCGAGACTTTTTGAAGGCACGAGGTTGTTTACTAGCATCATTGAGAAGCCTAGATGTGCGCCGGTTGATCGATACGGCGACCTTTATTTACCCTACTACTTTCCTCGTACTTTGAATCCTCCATCACAAGGTGGCCATTAAACCTGGTTCAATGTTACAACATTCGGAGTGGGTTTGGCATGGAACAATAGAACTGCTTACTGCCCAAGAGTTGAATTATTAATTCTAGTAGTGCATAGAGTTTACGAACACCTTCCAATCTTCGTGGTGGCGAATTACTTATCGCCGTTGGAAACTCGTCCGTGATAAATTTTGCATTTTGGGTGGGAGAACGATTCTTCGTCCTTGTCATCCTCCTTGTTTCTGTCATACTTCTCCAGACCCCCGACCGATAGACATCACGTTTTCTTGGCACCAGTGCTGGACAATCAGAAGCAAAATATAATGAAGAGTTGGGAAGTATAAGTGAGATAGAATAGAGGCTTTTTTATAATGGTGAATTTTGTAGCAATCTTGTGTTTTATTAGGAAATAATGATGGATCCCACTTGCAATTATTTCATCAAATGTAACACTTGGGAAAGCCTTTACACGTTAAAAACCATTTACTTATTTGTTAAACTGGTACGCTCGAAGCCATTGTTATCTAGCTAAAGCTTGGTTTTCCAGTCCAATATTTAGGGTGTATCTTCGATACTGGTCTTAGCTATAGTAACTGGTCATTGAGAGACCCATTTGTTTATTCAGCGTTTCGGGTTTTCCGGTAAGACATTTATCAGCCATCGCTTGCCTCCTAACAAGTTTATTCGAGCAAACATTTTGCACTTGTTCAGTGCCTGAAACTAATCGCCTACTTAAATCATACCCACTACCTTTTGATACTCTACCAATTACCTAGTTGAAAGCTCAATTGATAAAACTATCCCTAATTGACGAATGACAAAGGGAGACGTAGTGCTTTGTGGGAACGCATTGTCAACCGGACCTGCGAACGGACAATTTTATAGTGTTTTATTGAACGCATTTTTAATTAATATGCTACTATTAAAGTTACTATCACTCATAGAGATCTCCTCTCCATTCACAGTCTGATATTTATAGGTTTTATTAGTTATTGCTGCTGTAATTTGACCAAACTAGTATCTGGCTACCATCAAGAGTAGTCCCCAGCTCGTTTCTACCTCTAGATCTAATATTTGTATGAATCTGATGACCATACAAACCTTTAGCAATCCACTAAAGTACTTTGCTTATTTTGATCCGGCTATTAGTAATCTGTGAGTGATCAACGGCTCTCCATCCACTCTCGATACCTCTTGCACACCCTGATAAGTATCCAGTAAAACTATTTTTCCGAAGCTCAGGATTTGTCATTCAATATCTTTTAACAAAAAGAGCTTCTCTGTACGCAAAATCAGTTGATTACTCGTTCCGTTAAATCATCCATCACTGACAACCCACTGGATCATCTTTATTTAGTCACGGTGCTGCCAAGGCAGCCCGCGGCAGCGAGGCCTGGTGGATTCCCCTACCCATCAATGCAAAGCCCTGTGAGCCGGAGCCCGTGGTAATGCAAAGCGCCTCTATTATTCAACGGTCCTCAGAGGCTGCCAAATCAGATTTGCCGCCTCCCGCTCTGCGTTTTCCCTCCCTCCCACCTCTACCCCAGCTTCTCTACCGACGACCTTTTCCCGAGGCACTGTCTAGCCAAATGCGGGCAAGTTGGTTTCATAATCTTCCTTTTATTCCTCTGGCTCTCTGTCTTCATACATAACTTTACTGCCTTGAAAGGTGCTCTTTAGTCACGATGTTTACTGGCATTTTACTAAGTGAATCTGTTTTATTATAGCTGGTTGTCTTCCTAAAAATCAACTCAGTTTCTTATTTTCTACCCTCTTTTAATGGATTTTTTTCCATTTCGAACTGCTTGTCTGATTTGTCCTCCAGTTTTTCCACCTATTTTCTTATTTTCTTGAATTCATCTGGGTTTTGCGCATCATTTACATTGCTGAGTCAGCTTCTGAATGTATTATTTTCTCGCTGTTCATTTTTCTTGCTTTTTTTGCTGTTTTAACAATCTATCTCCTGAGTTTTTTCCCTTCTTGCCAATCTTTAACACTTCTCAGTTTCTCATCTATAGATTCTTACTTTGTAGTGTTCGCTCATTCTCTGCACCGTCTATCCCAACGGTTGTTTTAGTATCACTTACTTTGAAGAGCACTTTACCGGTTTTTCAGCTGGGGTTTCACTTTCAATCCAAGTCCTTTTTTTCCTAATTAATTCCAAATCCGTATTTATTTTTCACCCGCCTGTCAAAAATGTCTGCCTTCGTACTTTGCAACTCCAGATCAGCTTTCACCTTCACATAAAGTAATGCTCACAGTCGGTTCCAAAGGTGTAAATATAACACTATAGAAGGTTTATTGCTACTAAAGGAGGAGCCTGCTCATTAAAATGTCTCATCAAAATAGTTTTCGTTCGTCTGCACCATAGTCTTTCACTCTTTCATCCCTACTCCTGGATACACCCTTCAGATGTCTTTCTGACTGCAACTGGTTTTATACCTTCCTTTCTAGCTATGTACTTTTCTACCTACCTCTTAAATTTTTTGCGTGTCTCCAAGGTCCCTTTTCAAACATCTCACCCCCTTTCCGCTTACATTTATTTATCTTACAAGCTGGCCATTTCTTTGCACACTTTTACTTTCAATGGGGTTCTTCCGCTCGCCTTGCTCTCTGCTTTTATTTTTAACCATCCTAGCTTATAGCTGTTTATACCTCTCTGTGCTTTTGCTTTGATCGAATAGCGGTCTCAATAGTTGTCTCGTCGGGTTATCTGCCTCTCTAGCTTGTGGTCTGTCTGTATTTGGAAGAGCTTATCTGATTGCTCGACTCTTCTCCCACATAACTAGTCTTGTTAGTTTTTTTTCAGTTATCTGTCCAAGCTGTCCTGCGTTTATCACTGTTCTGTTTAATTTCCATATTAGTACGCTCTACCTGTTTGACTTTCTTCCTTGTTTACTCTCATGGTTTTTGCTCACCCTACCCTGTCGTTGAGTAGCTGTCTCTTTGGCATCCTGCTCTTCCCATTGTATTCCTAGATTTTTGTCTTTATTAGTCTATTGAGCTGTCTTGACTCTGAAGATGCCCTTCTATTCTCTAAGTTGCCTAACACAGGGCACTAGCGGCGTCACTCTTGCTCTGCCTTCACCTCGAGCTGCAAAGCATGTCTAACTGCCTTTGAGTACCTCAAATGCTTGTTTCATTCGGTTTTACTGACGTCTATTCGTTATAGTCAAATCCGTGCAATGTTTATTGGTCAGCTGAGAGGTAATAAGGACTGTTTACACCTACGTGCGTCCCTCTTTTCGAGTTTTCAACGTCGTTCTGAAAAAAGCGTCTTCCACTTTCCCTAACCTCTACTAACTGATTGGTGTCTTTTTCACCTGAAAACGTACTAGCCAATAAAGACGAAGTTTTACGCATTTATTGAAAGCCAAAACGGTTCTATCGGACCACTTGAGCTGATGCTATCAAAACCTCCGCCACTTTATGTCCATGTGTTGCCGCATCAAGTGGTCCTTGCGATTCAGCAGGAATGGGTAAACTCTTACTCTTCGCTTTCATACTTATTCAGTTGGTCACGAAAGGTGTGATTGGTATTGGTAGCACCCCAGATCCCCTTTGCAGTCCTCAGTGAACCATCTCGATACGTAAGGCTTATTTGTCATCGTACAAATGGACCAGGATGTTACGACCACGGCCGAAGCGCCGTGCCGCTGGGCTCAGGTTCACACTGCAGAGATTGAGGAGCTTGCGTAGTTAAGCGTGAATCGTGAAATCATTGCATCATTATGATTGTCTGAAGATTCATAATTTAGCTGTAAATCGTCGTTAATTATTTTAGAAATGCCAGAGTGCTAGCACTAACAAGAATACTGATAATACGTAGAATGGCTAGTATCTCTAATAAGAATTATTGCCTGCATTCCTGACCTTTTTTCTGCATTCGTCAATTTCTTGCACTCACTTTAAGCATGTGTCTGCCTTTCAGCTAACACTAGCAATTTCCATTTGCATTAGGAAACACTAACCAATTATACCGTCAAATATTGTAGTTTTATGGAAAAATGGACCTGCCTGGACTCGGTTAAAGTTGCAACATCTTTCGCAAATGGGCCTATTGTCAGCTCGTGTTTCCATATTATGCTACAAAAGTACCAGACAATACAGTGAAGTTGATTCAGGAAGTAGGAAACTTGGCTAAAAAGAAGCCACTTTGTTTTTATTATTTATCTGTGCAGTAACTGATAAGTTCTATTTCATATTTCTTGTCTTTGTTAAAAGTGTTCATTCCACGGGGTGAATAAATGTATTTGCGAATTTCGCTATACAATAAGTGAATTTTATACATAAGCCCAGTTGGTCAACATTGCGAGACACAATTTGTTAAAGGACCTATCACGATATCAGATGTGCGCATTTTTTTCACATTTTTCAGTTCCAATCTGGATTTCCAGTGGTGAGTACGATAAAAGCTGTTTTGTTAAGGGGAATGTTGGAACATGGTAACGTTTTAAAATCGCTGTTGCTTTCTCCCGAGGTGTGAGTGAAAAACTAACACCAAAACGCATCATTTTCCTCCCTCATCTAACAGCATAGTGCATCATCAGATGCTAATGGTGGTATTTTTGCGACTAGTCTAACTACGCGTGACTTCACATTCGTCGCCATAAGTGAGTATTTCAACTCCGACCTTCTCTCTCTCTCTCTCTCTCTCTCTCTCTCTCTCTCTCTCTCGAGTGTCAACATCATGGCAAAACGTTTAAACAAAACGCTTGAAAAATGACTACTTTCGTTTTTTTCCCTTTCGACCTTAAAAACGGGCTTGCTGTACTCCCGGAATTGTTGTGTTGAGAAGTTTCTCAAGCAGCTCAAGGGACTTAAATTAAGGGAACTAGGATGTTTGGAGGCAATCCTTTGGCATTTTTTTGGCCTAGGGCATTGTAGCCGTCTTTAGCTGATAGATATTGACTGTGGCGACGTTAAGAGGAGTCCCAATATGGCATAGTTTTTGTGAAATTCTTTTATCGACCTCCTGGATTTTTTGGATCAGTCTAACATTTCTAGCCAATTTTGTTAATTGATGATGCTGGGTGTACCAAAGTGGTTATAAGAAATGCTGCTTCATTGTGTATGTTGAACTCAAAACTCCCACATGCGGATCATAATGAGGTGTGATTTAGCCAGAGATTGCAGTAAGTGGTGCAATGCGTAGGACCTTCTTTAGTAAAGCACCCTGAATCGAGACTTGATGATTTTAGCGTCTGAATGTGAAACGCTATTTTGCTATTGCGATCCCGGCCGAATATAGCAAAGGGGATTGTTACGCTCCTGGGACATCTTTTTTAATCCAAATTTGGAGAATAGTAAGGCATTTTTTACTCATCGCGACCCACGATTAAAATGATAGCGTTAGACCCAAATGTTGTGTAATTTAATACGGTTTTTTTTTGTTGTGTGGATAGCTGATGTGCTTTACTGCCTTTCGTTATCAGCAGTATATTGTTTTACGCAACGAACATTTTTCTAAACTAACTTACGATTTATTTTACTGCTACCGTCAGTTGACCTGCGCCACGTGTCTCTTCGCGGACATCGGGGGTCTCCTTCCCTCAGGCGAATTGCTGGCTGGGCGAAGCCTCTTCCTCGCCCCTGCGGCAACTGTTCCTACTCAGAACTCTATTGATGATGTAGGTGGTTCTCTTCTAGTTATAGTGTTCAGGACAAATCCGACTTGATCCTGTTGCTATTTTCGATCAATTTAGAATGGATTAGTTGATATTGAGGGCACTTGATAGAATTAGTTGAATTAATCCTACGTTTGTTATAACTGCTTTGGTAGATAGGAGGTACTGAGCTTTAGTGTTCCAAGAGCACTATTTTTTCAACTTTTCTGGCACAATGTCCAACACAGACTTGTCTCAAACTGGACGAAAATAACGCAGAATGGTAAAGGAAATCGCCAACCATAATACGTTTTGGGCAATTAATTCGTAAACATTTTTAGTGTGTTTTGATTTTCTTTGATAGTACACTATTTTTGTGCCCATTTGTCAACTGTTTAGGCTAGGCCTCTTGCCAAGTAGACAGATACCAGAACACAGCGTTGTTAAGCAGCTTTTCGCTTGAAGTATCTTTGAATACTTCAGTCCAGATCTTGTTTCATTTTGCTAACCGTGATGCGAATCCTAAAATCGGGCTGTTTTAAAAGACCGGATGTAGTTTTATTGGCAATTCAATAGGAAGCTTCGCAGTTTCAGATGTCTACGGTAGGCGCCCTTTTCAATGCATCCATTGGGGCAGAACCTAGTTGGTCTGTTTAGACATAAAGCCTCAACGCATTCGATGGTGTTCATTACTGGGGCTTGTAGATGTTGAGCATAGCATACCGTGCTGCCACTACTGCAGCTTACGAGCAACTTCTTTTGGATCTGTAAATGCGTTGATTATTGATGAATGGAAGTGATGAGAAGCCAGATGCTCTAGCCTAGGAGACCGAAAGTACTAGCCTTTTATTGTGTTCATCCAGTTTATGAACCCTTGAGATAATTATGTTGGATTTTCCTTACTTGTCATTGGATCACAGGTGAGAAACATTTTCGGAGAGGAAGCTCGGTTAATCACATTGCCTTTGAGCACAAATTCGCTATCAAGGGAACCCTTGTTTCATTGTTTTCATTGACACAACTTCTAGTTCTGGCTCGAACTCTTTCGGAGTTTTTCAGGCAGCCAATTGGACCTGAGGCTGTTTAAATTTTTTTTTTAAGAAAATCTGCTATGATTGTGGTGAAATTTCCTGGAAGGCGGAACATTTACTTATTTTATTACGTTGTGTGCAAAATACTTGCAACACTTTAGCTGATAAAGTTGAGGCAATTCAACTAAGACCACTAAAAGTACACTTTTTTCAGCATCTCATTCAAGCCTTCACGACCAGGATTTTGCCTTGAAAATACCGGCGATGAACTTTTCCTCACATTCGTGTAATGAAAAGTTCTCTAGCCACTTGGTATCTATAACAATATTTCCTCTGCTCAGCCTATTTTACCATTTGCTAAACGCCCTTGTTTTGATCTGCGGTTGAGATGTGAATCACAATGTTTTTCCCTACATTTCGGAGTTTCAAAACACATCGCCTTTGCAAAGCAGTACATATTTGCCTTTTTATGTTATCTGGGTGCTTCCAGCTGCTAAATCTACTTATGAACAAGCAACCACTGTTTTTCATGTAAAATCGACGTGTCAAACCACAGTCCCATTAGCCAGGCTGCCGTTCGTCCTGATGCCACAGTGTTCCCCACTTCTGCCATCTCAGAGTGGTATATTAACCATGACAAAAGTTTTCGTTGTTATTTTTGCCTTTTAATTACAACTCGATTTTTTCTTTGGCTTTCATGCTTCACGGCTTTATCTGCTTTTCTCTATGGGGAACGAGACCGGTCGTTTCTTCGGTCATTTCGGCAGCTTTTGATTGTCTGACGTGGTTTTAGAAAATAACAATAAACGATTTTGGATTCAGGCAAAATTTTTAAGGTAGAATAATTTATTCTGAGACCAGCTCATTTCACTTCCTCAATCCATTTGTTTCTTAGTCGTAAAAATGTCACCTTGCTACCCGTTTTTGGATTTCCAGAGCAGATAATTCCGTATTGTAAGTCACTTCAAAGTTACTCTCTTTTGGAAGTGTTTATTTTCATCACCCTCTAAGAACAGAAAAACTTTACTACAGAGGTTACTTCGTGTTATTATTTGTTCGTTATGGTATTCTTTTGTTCACTTGAAGGCAAATTGGATAGTTTAACTTCTTTAGCGTGCTATAGAAGTGGGAATGTATGGTCGAGGTCGTGTGTGACAAGCGCGGTGGTACATTGAATGGAAGAGTATGTCTGTGACCGCAATATTCGCAGCTTCGCAAGCGCACTTCATGTGGCGCCTCCAATGAAACAAAGTACCACCGCGGTCGGATTCTTTGCCTTAGTCATTGCATATAAACAACCACATTCATTTGGCTGAATCCGTGGGTCCCTGTATCACTAGCGCTCTGGTCTAAGCTAGCTTCGAATGGTAATGGTCAGAATTATGCAAGCTTATAAAGCGCTTTGCGTTCATCATTAGCCGTGTCATTAACAACTCGTCATGTGCCATAGCAGCTGAGGCCTATAAGGTGCACAGGGCCCGGTGTAGCTTTATTATAAGCAACCGCGGCATAGGCGGGGCTTCGTATTACTATCGTGAAGGGCAATCCACGGAAACTCGGAAACCCTGCTTTAGAATAAACTGATTTTTATGGTGCAATTATTTATCTATCCGCATTGTTGGCTTGCCTTACATTTGGAATTTGATGTTTGATCAGATTTTCTCGATTGAATACTTCATCAGGACGCCGTGTTTCCTGCTAGTTAAATCTCCATTGTTACGCGAGCTTTCTTTTTTGATGCCTTGAACTGTCCTCATTACCACTGTGTTGATTCTAAGGTGACACTTGTTGTTCGGAGTCCAGCATGAAAGAGTCGCAAACTGGTGAGGAGTCTACGGGAATGATAACAGTGTAGTGTCATTAACTTAAATACTTTTCACATGAAAATTGATTTTCCATGGGTCACTTTTGGTCGATGGATGTGCTCTCTCTATCCCGATGATTTTTGTAAAATTTAGTGGATTTTTGCCTTTTTTGTTGGTTTCATTTGTCCCTCATAAAATCGACCGGTTTTACCTGGGATAAGTGAATGCACTTTTTATGCAATGAGTTTTAGCATAATCAGTGCATTCGAAGTTCACTTTGGCGATTCTTGCGACTTTGCCCCTTTGGTAAAGGTCAAAGCCACCGCTATTAAAGCGCAATCCTAAAGTTCTAACAATGCGACTCATCTTTTTTTAAAAGGAAAGGATGATTACGAAGGTAGTCTTATACTAAGTCAGTTACTGATTCTCCAATGCTTTCAGATTGGTTCTTTTTTTATAAGTTGCGTAAATTGACAATATCCACGGATTTTTACTCTACCCCAAACCACTACCTTCTCCGTCGAGATTCCCCGATTGGCCTATAGCATCAGTGTTGTTCTATTGCTCTAAGCTAAGCATTGGTAGAAAACAGCGATCTTAAACTCAAAATAATAAAATTTCAGTGGTGCCCAATAGGAATGTCAAAGGCGATAATGATTCTTGGAACAATTCACTAACAAGAATAGCTGTTTCGAACAGTGATTATGATACATCCCCGCATCATTTGAGTGAATTTGATATTTTCTACACGACGTTTTGGCCAACAGAGGCTTACGAAAATCTGCCGGCACATATACGATGTGTTATTTTTGTACTAAAACGGATACCGTCGAACTGACCTATTCAGCTACCATTCAGAAACCAGAAATGTGTAATTGTTTTTGAATTGCTTGAGGTTCAATCAGCCTGTTTGCAATCACTCGTCATAAACTAATAGAAAACACCATATACGTGTGCTGCCAGGGCTTAGATAAAAACATATTAATGATGGCTCTTCCTACCTACATCTGTTGGTACAGAACCTTTCCAATCAGCTTTGGATGTGCCTCGTGGGTGTGTCAGATACGGCCGCCCTCGCTGCTGCAAACAACAATGCTGGGGTAGTCACCTCGAGTGCCGTTGAGTCCAAACCGGCGTTCTGCAGTCAGGTAGTAGTACTGGATACCAATGCGCCCTCTCGCTACGTGGACTCGTTTTTTCTGAGACATTCTGTTGTCACTTGTATGGCCGCGGTACCAGGTAAGATCGTCACAAACCGATGAGATTTTCCACTTTTTTCTGTTAACACTTCCGTTACTTTTTACTGGAAACTTTTTTTTTCCGAAGCCGCTCTTAGTTTTAAATAAGTATGACGTAAATAAACACTCGTTTTTGGTAGGCTTTCTCTTCTGCGTATGTTTATTTCATGGTTGTGTCACTTTGGATAAATGAAAGGGACCTTTGTTTCAAGTCCTTTAATTATATTATCGGGGTATGTTGTTGCATTACACGATAGTCAACGTTAGTAGTCGTACATACTTCTCGCTCCACCACCTTATTTCCCGCCCTTCATTACCCCCGAGTTTCCTTGATCAAGGTCGTTTGACCGCTGATCTGTGTTCCTCTACCCTGCTTTTTCCTGGGTTTACATTTATTTTTAAAATGCTCTTTGCCTGATACTTTTGTAGATTTTTGTCTCTGGACGTTGATTATTTTCCACTTTTTCTATCAAAGCTATTTCTCCCTACACCATCGATTTGTTCACTTTTTTGACAGAATCTGGTTGAATTTTGGTCTCGATGTCCGGCGTTTAGAGGTTTACTTTTGTGTGAATCAGATTGGAACCTTTGAGCCATTGTCCTTGTTTTGACTGACAAACGGGAATTAAAGCTCCCAGTATTGTATGCACCCGGAGTTTCTACGTGAATATTTATTTATCGGAAACCGGTAAATTTATGGCGATGACTTCACACCGTGCTTAGGCATTACGCCTTCCCTATTTCGACGCTGATCTTAATTGAGAAACACACTTGAGAGGCCTCGTTTGTTTCACCCTACCAATTTTTTATCGTACTTCTAGTGAACATCGTCTGGGACCATTTTTTGAAAGTCTTAGTCGGAGATCTGATTACGGAAGCAGGGAGCAAAAGATTCCAGATGAGGGACCTCGTTGATAACACAACACCTAGCATAAAACTTGCAGCCAGGTTCGCAAGGCAATGTCTAAGCGCAGCAATAGCGACAGCAATGGCAGAAATGCAACAGCTACCGAGTGCTGTCTCAAATGGAGCGGCAAATGTCAATTGGGCAAGGGAAAGAAAAGGCGAACACCAATCTTTCAGCTACCGTACCGTACTAACGATTTCTATAAATTTGGCCTTGTAGCCGCACTTTCAGGCGAAATCGCAAATTTTCGACCATTTTGTTAGTTGCCTTCCTAAGCGGTAACTGGATTTTATTTTCACTCCGTTATGTTATTAAGGACCCGATGTCTTCGCTACGGAACTCCCATTATTTTTGTACTTACAATATTTTTTATTGATCTTGTCTTGGTGATTTCACTGGGCCTTATCCCTGGACTTACATCCTTGTGTTTTCCGTTGCCGTTCTGATCTTCACACATAAAATTCTACCGCTTTTTTTTCTCATTGCAGAGGGATTCTTGGCTGTCTTGTTCTGTCACAGATTCTGTGGTTTTTCCTTTTTCTCCCATTGACGTGTGGCATGCCCAAACAAAAAAAAAACACATACGATGTCAAGGTGCAGCCTCGTTAATTCCTTCAGGCTTCACCTTGAACCGTTCCTCATCTAATATGACAGGTTGCATTGATTCTCTCTACCATAACTTGTTGTATCCATCGTCTTCTCTCTTTCCCTACAAAACTCGGCGCTTTAAATGAATGGTACTCATATTATCTTAATATGATGTCTTTGTACAACCTTTTTCCCATATTGACATTACCCATACTTCCCTTGGAGGGATCAGAATCTAAACCGCAAAAAGTGTTGCATTTGCTATTCGCCACAGTCTGGGTTGCTGATTTTATGACTTGAAGCATTTGTACTTGAGATCCCAGATCCTATCGAGGCTTCAGAGTGGATGTCTTTATTGGCCGACGTAGTGAACGGGCAAAGGTAGCATTGTCAGAGTTTACGTGTTTGGTGGCTATAGAGCAGAGAATGCTGAAGCTTGAGTCCGCCTTTTAGATATCTTTAGTTTCATAGGCTATGATGGTCTCGATTCCAACAGTCATCAGTAAAGTTGGAGTGCGCCTGTGCTGAATATGGGCTAATCAGGCAGGGATGAGCAAGATCACGGCTCCCTAAAAGTTCCAGAGCTTAGCTGTCAAATAAGACTTCTAGGAAATTAAACAGGCGCGTATTTTGGGATTGTAGGTATCCTGAGTACTATCCCCTTTTTATTCTGAAACCGATGAATTTCCAGCATTGATGACGTCTTTCTCAAGTAGTACCCCTGTTATAGCATAGGTTACATGAATATGCGTGTTCTCATGTACACTTTTAATTTTCGTATAAAACGAATCGAATGTCTTTTTTAACTCAGGTTCTAGTGTATCCCTTTCACTCTGATCAGTTGTATGTTGTTCCTTGTGAGAGTGAACCGTGAGAATGGATTATGCACAATCATGGAATATAGCCCCAAGCGATTACGAGAATGCTCTCTCCTTCATGAACTTGAGAGAGACAGCCAACTTCGTTTATCTTAATGCTGTTGAATCAAATTCAAATAATACAAGCATTGAATAAACTGGCTTTTGTGCCCGTAATGAGTTAAAAAAGAAGTTTTTGAGGATGGAGATCACTGAGGCTGGGATCGTCATTGGCTTACAGACCTACCGTCGCTTTGAAATATGTGCACTATTTTAATATCCTACGGCTAGACATGCTGTCACCATACTGCACTGTGTTAGAGGTCTACAGGCATTAGTAGGTGCTAACCAGTTCATGATGTGTGCCCTGGATGACACACTGTTCTTGCAATTACGCACTTACCATCTTACTTAGCAGCAATTGGACTACCGTAAGTCATGTGAGTCGGCTATTATTGATAGTAATGGAATATGCTGCTTCTCTGCTGCGGTTTATGGTACCTTTATCATGGCAATATCAATTAAATGGCCTCTGTTTTTCAATAATTCTCTCATGTGTAGCTTTAATCTTCTTTGTTTTTTGTATTTGAGGTCTACAGAGACCTGGACTTCTGATTTGCAAAAAAACGTTGGGCCCTACTGTGTAGGACAACCCTTAATACATGCCCATCTGGTATTTGATTTGAGCACTGATGAAGTAGTCATTCAGTAAAGGGACCAGCTGAACCTATTTATGTTGTGATTTTTTCTTGAAATGCGTCATAGCTCATTACAGGCGGGAAACACGTCAGTGGCATTACGTCTCATTTTTATTGTATAAAAGAATCCTATCTTTTTTTCACGTTATTGGAGGAGCTAAGACACTCGACTACGAGGTACTGCGTCTCTCCAACACCACGTGGGAGTCCATCCCTTTCGTAGAGAGCAGCACCTCTGGATCTTCCTCCGACCTCTCCCATCCCTCCATCCTGAAACCGGATGGGACCACGATGGGAGAGGTGGAAGTTGGTGTGGGGAACGAGGATGAGGATTGTACAGCTAGTATCCAGACAAACAACACGCTCTCCTCCCTGCATCGCTTTGTCGAAAGTGCGGGCAAAGATGTGCAGAGTGAGTTGTTGCTCAAGGTCCTTCGACAGCAACAACAACAACAGTTTTCAACGGTAAACTCAATGGCTACGACCACATCCCAGCGCAGCTCCGCCTTTGAACCTGACATTCACTTGGAGGGCAAACCTGGAGACTTCTACCGCATAGAGAGGCAACGCTTCAAGAGGGTGTCTCCTACTGGCTCTGCCGCTGTTTTCAACGCTTGTGAGTTGATTTGCCTAATCTAACGAGTGGCCCAGAGTAACGGTACTTTGATTGAATTCCTTGATTTTTCATTTCAAGAAGTGGCTTTATAAACCCACGCGAACTGTCAAAGAGGTTTTTTCAATAGCTTGAAGCCACTGCAGAAACCGATTTCTGGATGTAGTGGGTCGTGCGTTATAATCGTCCCTCTTCATAACCTTTGCTTATTGGAATCTTCTTGGTGCAAAAACCTTCTAGTTTCGTCCAGATTATTCAAAATTACTGCAACATTGACCAGGTCAAATCTTGCTACCAATGTCGATTAATGGATAATTTGAGATGAACGTGGTTGTCACTTTTATTGCAATCGAGCTCATCTAATTCGACCATTGGCTGCTATGGTCTTAAATTATCTCTACTCATTTTTTTTTAGCGCACCGAGCCATTCAGGAAGACTTAGAATTTACTCCGTTATGGGGGGGGAAGATTATTATTGGTTTACAAGGTCTTGATGAATGCTCGGGGTTATAGATCTCTAAGGTAAAGGTAAAACCAGTGAGGATTTAAGATTCCACTCCTTTTAATGCGAAATCGGTTTCTGGCGTGGGCTTGGTTGGTCGACTCTCCGTAACGATAGAAGCAAACTTAAAAATTACTTTTGCGACAATCTGAAACTGTCGATAGTAGCTGGAATGGTAACGCTAGAAGGAATTGGCTGCTTATTTGCTCATACCTCTGGGCGAATGGTTTAGGCTTAGCTATTGTTTGATGCGGGATTAGCTCAAAATGCTAGAGGAACACTATTCACTTTCGATGTCGAGCATGCTTGTCATGGGGACATTTCTCACCTGATCTGAAGTAGGGTGCTTCGTGTTCCTGCCATAAACTCGCAAAGCACGGGCGTTTGTTAAGTTTTCGATTCCTCTTGACTATGTCAATGTCATAGTTCAACTCGCGTTTGGGAACAATTCGTTCGCATTCGTATCTTAAAATGTTGGTTCTTGAAATACGCTGGTAACAAGCCAAAACAGATTAGTGAAATATTCACAATGACACTCCTTTACGACAGTTTAAATACTAAAGGCGGCAAAAGCTGCTATTCAAATATTATGGAACTGCAAGCCAAGTAATGCTTAAAGAAGTGGGGTATTTCGTAACACACTCTTTACCAAAATCTCGCGTAACCTTGGCTACCTTAGTCTCTTCAAAGTTATGCTGTTCAAAAACTAAAAGAATCAGAAACGCCTTGCATACATACTTCAATGGTTAAACAACAAAATAATTATTCTTTGTGTTATACAATAATACAATAAAGAAAATTTGTAACGCATATGTGAAATGGCGATGTAGCACACCGCCACTAAAGTAACTAAAGTAGGATCTGATTTACCTTTAAAATCACCATAATCCTTTGTAGGCTTCTCAACGGACTGAATTGTTAGGAATGTAGACAGCTAGGCGAAGCTTTGTATCACCGTTTGGGTTCTATAAGACTCAATGTCTTATTTCGTTTTCAATTTATAGGCTCTGGGGCAATATCGGAAGCGGCGAGCGCTCAACAGACCGTATGGCTGGGCTGCCAGAACGGTGACGTCTTCGTGCACAGTTCCGACTCCACCCAGCGTAGACCCCTTCTATCCACTCGTCTTCCCAGTGGTGTTGTTGCTATTTGGTACGTCATGTAAAGGTCGATTTCGGCGATTCTTATTCGGGTCGGTCTTGTTGGAAGAGACGCTGCAAAAATGTGGCTATTTCATCCAAAGTCACAGTCATTGAAGATTTCGTAATTTGTGTGACTCGTGATTCGTTTATTTCTTGGACTGCACCGTTCCAGCAATGCCTTGGCAGACTTCCTCTTACCTCTTAGCTTTTTGAAGGGAACATAGCTGACGAGTCTACCGCCAGCTATTTGAATCAATTGAGCTGAATCGAGAGGTGCAAATGATAGTGGTGCTTTATGATCCATGTTTCTCTCGTTTTCCGTTTTTTTTTTCAATTAGTTTTCTTTATCTAGCCTTGACCGGTCTAGCCTTATTGTTGACAACGGTTTCGCCTGTGTTACCGATATATGATCAGCCTTGATTACAAGTTATAGTGGCACCAAGTGTTCCCATCTCCTGCTTCACTCAGCTGAGCCTTATGAGTTTGTTTGTCCAAGTCAAAAATAGTGTTTTCAAGTTACTTAAGTAGTTACCCTGGAGTATTTCTTGTTTCCAAGATTCGCGAAGAGGCTCTGATAGGGCGAATAGCAAAATAGAATCAACTTACTGATCTCATCATTCTCCTCTCCGTTCAGTCACTTCTCTGGTCGAGTATTCATCAGCCTTGCCGACGGTCACATCGTCGTTTTCCGTCGTCAGGCCTATCGTTCCAAGACCCAAGTACCCGCTCCGAGGTTATCGGGATCCCCTGAAGAGGGTCACGTGACCTCCACCCAGCAGCCTCGCAATCAGCTATCCATCAGCGAGGAATTGTCAACCTCCGAAGCATCCGGGGCGTGGAACCTTGCTGAGGCGGTGGTCATTCGCTGTGCACCCACCGGCCAATTCGCCGTGAAGGCCCTGGCCGTGGTGGCGTCTGCACTCACTCTCTGGGCTGCCTACAGGAACCGCATTATCGTGATTGACACAACGACTTTCCAACGTCTCCATACGTACGTTATGGTTGCCAACCTTACTCTTTGTTGAGCTATGGTTATTTAGGGATTCGAAGGGACGTCTAGTCATCAGTGATCCAAAGGTATTTGACTCATTATTTCCCTCTTATTTTCGATCCTTAGGCATGGTTGTCCTCCTCCCCAACTTTTTGTCCTTGCTCCTTTTAGTTGTGTGGAAGGTTAGCATTATTAGTGGCAATACCAGTTGCTTTTTAGTTATTTTTTTAGGGTTTTATTTATGCTCCTGATCTGAAATGCTTCGTTTATTAATTCAGTCTATCCGGCACGAACCAGACTTGCGCTATCCTTAACTCAATGCCATTCTGTGGATTATGTATAGGAGCCACCTTTCTTATTTTTTCGATGATTTGCTGATTTAATGCCACGAAGCTACATATATATTAGGCGAAGTTTCTGCACTTCTGGAACCCAGCTAAGCTCAGGCCATAAAACGAAAAAGTTGGATTTACATCAGACTCAGCTGCCATTTTAAAATATGAGCGAAAAGTGGGGAGAGCGCAACAAACGACTTCATTCTCTTAATGATTGACTGATTAAACAGGAGATCCAGCCGCCTAAAGTCTGTTCTTATTAGTTGCATTTCCTTATTGACTGTCGAATTTTCTTTCCCTCGTGTTGTAGAATCGAGGTGGTCTCATCTTCCAATGCCATCGTTCGCAACGTTTGCTGGACCCGTGATGGTGTTTGGGTATCGATACGCAAAGACGTTACCCTTCGTCTCTTCAACGCCTTCACCTATGAACCGATGCAGGAGCTGAATCTGGCCTACATCATTTGTGAGACTGTTGGTGAGATCCGAGATTGATACGTTTTGTCTTCCTGAATGCGTTCACTGCGGTGGAATAGGGTGTTCAGAACCCAATTGTTGTTTGTATGTAAAGTTGCCAGAATGCGATTGGTCGTTTCGAGCTTTTCAAATGTCGACCAATGGAGATGCTCCAAGGTGGCTAGTCTATTTATTGAAACGTGCCCGCTTTTTCTTTTGTCATTGACGATGAGAAATTGTTGACGTCGAAATGTGGCAAAACAAGGCTCAAGCGCAGCACCTTGTGCGCATTATTTTGGTTCCAGAGCCTACGTCTTGTTAGTACATCCCATTCTTTGCATTTTTTGTTATTACTCTGATGTGAAGTCATCTTTTTGGAAAAAAGGTAGGTTCGTTATCAGTATCTTCAGAAAAGTTCGATCACCATTGGGCGGTTATTTGTTGTTGTTCTGGCATAACACCGATTTTTACGGACTCTGTTTCTCCTTTCTACTATGTCTCATTTTTTTTATTAACTTGTACGCTACTCATGGGTGGCGTGATGGTCTAGGGAAGAAAAGCCAAAAATCACGTATGTGACGTTGGTAGCAAACATGGCAAGTCCATTATTGTAAATGGATTTTGCGTGTTGTTTGAAGACCAGACCCATTTCAATAGTGGGTTGTGTGTTTTACACCCATTCTCCCGCCCTTTCATTCGAGATCTTAACCGCTGGCACGGCGTTTGTGTCGATCACAGGCTTCTGAATCGGTTTTCCTAGTTGTATTTCCACATGAAAGCGGCACCTTTTTCAACTTTGTCTGAATTTCCAACAATTCTATTTTTACTGTAGGGCCTCCAGATTCTCAACCATCATCGACCTCAACGGCGGTTTCAACTATCGGAGTCTCACCAAATCATCTTTGGATCGGAACTAACGGCGGACATATTGTCTGTATACCTTTCAAACGAACACTACCCTCCACTGCCACCACCACCACCACCACTTCTACCAACTCTTGTTCCTCGGATCTCACTCATAACGCAACTACAAAACACGGTCAGTTGCCCTTTTTCACGTACTGCTTCATTGTACTCATTCAAGGCTCGAATAATAATGAAACGGAAAACCTATTTGACGATATAGTGATTGGAGGGCATGGTTGTGAACTCGGCAGTGGTTGAATTGGATTGATGTTAGTGGATCGCCAAAATTGTCAGAAATTTTTCCAAAATACTGATTTTTATTTAATGAATTATAAAATTTTACTTTATTCATTTAGCCGATGTTTCAAAGTGACTTTCTGGCATTTGGGAAATCTGTTTTTTCTTTCGCTATTTTTCAATCAAGTCAAGTAAATAGGAAACTGTCAGTGAACATGGTCTTTGAATCTTATAGTTGTTTCATTTCTACAGGGGGCAATGCAAAAGTTGTCAAAACCACATTGCTGCTGTCCATGAAGCACGAACAAAAAAGATACTGGTAAAGGAGAACAATAGTGTCAACTC
Source organism: Taenia saginata (assembly GCA_001693075.2). Lineage (NCBI taxonomy): Eukaryota > Metazoa > Platyhelminthes > Cestoda > Cyclophyllidea > Taeniidae > Taenia > Taenia saginata. The sequence goes on along the minus strand of LWMK02000041.1, from coordinate 500,213 downwards.
GTAGACGTCAGGATTCATTCGGAGCCACATTCTGACGGGTTAACCACGTTGAAGTGTTTCGCTTTGTCCCAAATTTTCCCCACATGTTTTCCACTTCCAAATCATTTGTTCACTGAGATTATTCTCAGTCACTTGCAGGATTATAGATAGGTGTTTTGCGTGTAGTCTGCCCAGCTATGCCATGATTTTGGCCAAGGGCGTAACAATTCTTTAGAAATGCTTGGCGTAAGTTTTCTACTTCTCTAAGTTCCTGGCCCTTTTGGCCGTAATTGGATGCTCCAATTGGCCTAGCGATCCGCAGACCCCTACTGGTGTTATTGTTTCCGATTATTACCAGATTTTACATATCTTTGCTGTTTTAATCCTCTTATGCTTTTTGTGCTTTCAGACCATGATGAGAATGCCTCACCACTTTCTGCTCAAGTAGATTTGTCCGGCGCCTCGGTACGTTTCGTTTTGGTGCAGTTGCTACTATTTGTTTGTAAGTAGGCTTTCCTGGGTGAATATGATTTTTGGACGAGGATTTGACTACCCCTTATGCGAACTAAATTAATGCGTCGCACCTTTGTGTTCTTTCGGTGACATTAACACCATTTATGCGCTTTTGGATCTCAGTAATAATGTCATTATGGCTCTAAGTTGCATCGCTTGCGGTGTTCTCCATTTGACAGTCAGTAATCACAGGGCTAATGTCCGAAGGCATTTATGTTAAAAACCTATAAAAGATTAGGTAGACTAATGATGCCAGCCTTATCTCAGTATTGTGGAGCTATGCCATAAGAGAGGAAACATCGTTGCATGGCAAATCTCGCTCCTTTTGTAAAACCCTCATCTTGTTTTGAACTTTGTCCTCGTCACACTTTACGATTACTCCTCTGCGTTGGTCATGAAAGTGGTATTCAGATAAGTTGAAGTCAACTACTAGATGGGAGGGAATGCGCAGAAATCAAACTGTAGCAAAGCATCTCAACTTTTGACAGGATTCATCAACTGAGTTACTATAGCAGAAAATCACAATGCGGAGGTTTCTAAGTGTCCCTTGGGAATAGGAAATGGTCTGCATCATGCGCATGGCTACCAACAATAGATTCATTTCCAGTAAAGTTTCTAATTAATCATCTTTCAGCTTTTCACTTTAACAGTAACTCGGAGAGTGCCTGACAGTACATTTCGAAGATGAACCTAGTTCTGTAGATGTTAATGATTTAACAAGTGATTTCAGTGTCATTTACTCTTTTAAATGAAAACCTGTTTTTTTCATTGTTGGAAGCCTAATTAGGTCCAGTCGGTAGCATTTCACTAGGGTTTTTTTATGATCACTATTGTATTCACTTTTGTACTGGCTCCTTTTTGAGTGCATTCGATAAGTCATTTGAGTCTGTTGAGAAGTAATAAATGGTGAAAATAAAGTTCTAGTCAGGCTGGAACTTTTGGCTTCGTGCGCGGAATGGACAAAAAAGCTCCAGTGAGTACAAAGTTCGGTCCTCTCTTCATGCTGATCTATTCTGTATGCTAGCACTCGAACCAAAAGTTCCCATTAGCGATTGATTTGTCCAGGGTTGGATGGGTGTTTCACATATGGTTTGGTAGCTCGTCTAAATGACTGCGGAGCCCTTGAGCTGGGACTCATTCTAGCTGAGCCAGTCGCTATTGCGGGGCCGTCCATCCTCGAAATTTCCACGATTAGTTCGGCTATCTATTATCGCACTGGCCGGACGTCAAGACCATCAGCGTAGCAACTTTTTGAAGTTTGCTTACGTGAGTTCTACGTCTTCGTTGACAAGAAAATGCGTCCATCACCATGGCCTATTCCACGGACACATGCGTGCACTATCGATGTTGCCTGTCCGTCATTACAATTAATCGCGTCAGACTACGTTGACTATTTGTGCATGCAGTGTCACCACGGTGGTATTCTTTTTACTGTAAACCATTCATAATTACAATCTTGATTTGATATGATTTCAAAGGTGTAAATGATGTCGGTCCTGTCCTGCAAATAGAGCTTCTGAGTTAACCCTCTAGGCATCCAAGGGGATGCATCAAAAGCCAGGACACCGACAATTTTGTCAAGGTTGCTGATCATCGTTGGATGGTATGGGTCTGTGCGCATCTTAATTTAAAGGAACTCATCTTGCTTATCCTTTTTGCTCCAGGTGAGTGGATTTCAGCACGCAGAGGCGGTAACTTCCCTCACTCTCGCCGTTGGAGCCACGTCGTCTGCCTCCCTCCATACAACCACTTCCAGCGCCTCGGTCAACGCCGCAAAAGCTCCCTCCGAGACTTCCCGTAGCCAGGGCCTCCTCATGATCAGTGGAGGTGTCGGTTACTTGGAGCATGGCCATCGGGAAATTGGTGGTGAGTGGTGCCTGGGAAAGGAAGTTTTGCTCTCTCTTTCTAGCAATCAAAACATCAGATCAGTTATTTGGAGCTGCATCCTTTCTGCCTTTAAAGGCCACTAATTTAGAAGACTGTATCACGATTTCATGCCTTCTTGGCTGCTCTCGGTATAATGCATTGTGGAGACATAGTATGCTTCATGGATAGGATCAGCATCGAAAGGACTTCCCGTTTTCCCAACCTTCATTCCAGTAAAATGCCCTCATCTACATCAAGAAATTTCTTGATATCTTCCATACTATTATGTTTTACTATTAAATATCTTTGCTTATTACACTTAGCTATCCAAAGTGTGGAAACCACTTTAAGGACGTTTTTAACTTATCCAATGCAAGGCCTTCTTGGTAAATAGCGAAAGTCGTATTAAGTTACAACACTAGCTAATGCCTCGTGAAGGATGTAGATAGTTTGAAGAGCTTCAAGTTTCCACTTGCTCTTGAGAGTGGACAGGGTTTTGCGTCTTGAGCAATAAAAGTGGAGAAGTTGCAGGAAGCTTCTCAAGATGTTTCCTTCGTTGCATTGATCACTTTTCCCAACCAACTTGCAAGCATCCTGCGAACTGAGACTGCATAAAACGCATTGCCTGTGGAATGAAGAACACCAGATCGCGGCCACCTTCGTTTCTACATGAGTCTTATGGCCTAACTGTCTGTTTGGCATGTGATCATGCGACTGTTGAATGGTGAAGCCAAGAAGGTGGTAAGAGCCACTTGGGAAGGAAATGTGTGGCGAATGGGAGGGTGGAGGATGAGGGGTGACAGTGTCAAGAAACCGATTGCTTCATCACTCACTTTAGTTATCACAGAAGCGTGTTCTTACCGCGTTAGTTTTGAAGGATCGGTCAATCACAGCACAATGTCTGAGTGTGAAGAAAAGGCGGCTTTCGTGAGCGTGATGCTCTGTCTTGCGGAGATGGGTTGCTGACGAGAAGTAGTTGGAGTCGAGGGAGTGCGTTGAAGTGGGTGATGAAGGTGGATTGGAACCGCATGGAATTGGACCGAGAATGTGAGCTGTGAGGAGGGCTCAAAAGAGGAGCGGCGGTGGCGGCGGCGGCGAATGGTGGAGCCCAAGGCAGAGTGCTGTGTCGGCAGAATGACTCAGATGTGGCCTTTGTGACAGCACGAACTGTCAGTCTACAAGTCGTGCTGCAACGCGTCATTGCATTGAGCGACACGCAAAAGTGGACACGGCCACATTCTTGTCTATTTGCAGTTGGTTTGACGACACTGTTTGTCTGAGGTTGATTCATCGGGAGGAGGGGAGGGGAATGGCAGATGTGAAGCGTTCTTGGTCTGAAATGGCTGATTGTGGTTTGGGTGACGAAGTACGTCCACTCTGTGGCGGTCGAGCCTATTTAGCCACCTTNTCTGAGGTTGATTCATCGGGAGGAGGGGAGGGGAGGGGAATGGCAGATGTGAAGCGTTCTTGGTCTGAGATGGCTGATTGTGGTTTGGGTGACAAAGTACGTCCACTCTGTGGTGGTCGAGCCTATTCAGCCACCTCNAAGGCAGAGTGCTGTGTCGGCAGAATGACTCAGATGTGGCCTTTGTGACAGCACGAACTGTGATGTGTGCCTTGTCAGTCTACAAGTCGTGCTGCAACGCGTCATTGCATTGAGCGACACGCAAAAGTGGACACGGCCACATTCTTGTCTATTTGCAGTTGGTTTGACGACACTGTTTGTCTGAGGTTGATTCATCGGGAGGAGGGGAGGGGAGGGGAATGGCAGATGTGAAGCGTTCTTGGTCTGAGATGGCTGATTGTGGTTTGGGTGACAAAGTACGTCCACTCTGTGGTGGTCGAGCCTATTCAGCCACCTCCGTGCAGCAAGCTCTCCAAAAGCGTATTTGGAATGCATTTGTTGTTGGAGCTCTGAAAGCGTATCAGGAATGTTTATTTGCGCAGTTATCCTTCACCATTTGATGTTCGTTTCCGGTGTAAATTGTTCAGGTTTTTTTGTTGGTATTTTTTCCTCTGGCTGGCTCCTCATTATGGCTTTAAGGTGCTGTGAATTTTTTGGTTATAATTTTGTACTCCTTTGTATTTGTTCCTATAACTCAAAATTCTTAGTGGTAAGAAGGATCGTTTTGTCTTTTAGGTGCAAAAGGCACAAATAAACACAACACTAACTTGCAGAGTCACCTCCTCGTCTGGTCCCTTTCTCCCGAGTGTTCGACAGCTTCTTAGATGGATTCCCTTACGCCCCTTCCACCTACCTGGTTCGCCCCACTTCCATCAGTCCATCAGTGATTTTTGCCATCTCTCCCTCCATATTTGTCCCTTTTTTCTATGTGACTCCTGATTCGAATAACTGAATATTTTCTCATGTACTTTAACTGCAGATATTGTTACTATCGTGTCATGGATTTTTAAAATATCTCAGATGCTGAATTGCCTAGGTTTTGGTTCTGAAAATGTTAATCTTTTCCAAAAGCTTTACTTGCTTGGGGGTTGATTTATTTCAACTCATGTATTGTTATTTTCTTCCCGTTTACTCAAAATCTTAACGTCTACTTAGTCCCTCACAATTGAGTCACCACGTTGTTAATGCCACCAGCATCTCAGCCGTTCTACATCCTTATCATGATGCTTCCACCAGACTTCAATTATTTGTGCCGTCAGTGCTAACACGGTTGCTACAGGGTGAAATGTACTTATACTTGAGGTCTCTTGCGATAAATCTCAATATTTCTTGTTGGTAATTGCAAAAATGTTTTGATTCGTGCATATCTACATCGTTATAAAGCACAGAGCTGCGGTTGTGTATCACTACAGTACTTTTTAAAAGGCTTTACCATTCGCCGCTTCTTTAAAGCCCTTTCATCGTAAGTCTCATTCGATTTGATGTGATTACAATTGACTTTCATTGGCTTTTTTCAAACCTGGTTCCAATGCTTCAGCAACTCGCCAGTACTGAAGCATCGGTGGAAAGGCATTAAGTTGACAAAGGCCTTTGTTGACTGATATTGCTGTATGCAAAAATCGGCATGGCTATTGAATCAGTTAGAGGGAAGTCCGAGTCTTGTCCAATGCTACGCCACTGCTCTGTGAGTTTCATGCGTCGCGAAGGGAGGGCGGTAGTACACCACCTCATCTTCCTTTTTCTCTCCCCCTCCCCCCTTCAATCTTTGACATTAGGATTAGCCAGTCTAGAGGTCTCTGAGATGGCTTTGCCAGTGGAATAAAACTTGAGCGACAAAGATGGTTGATGAGGAATGCTTTCTGCAATTCCCTTCACAAAGCGTCTCAGACCCATCTGCTCACGTATGGATTTTATTTTATGCATATCAGGTACGTGTATTCAACTAACTGTTTTTTGCCCACACTTAAAGGTGGATCCACATCTCAATCGGACGATAAATTTGCGTTGGAGCAGAATACTTGCATGGAATTACCCGAAATTTAAGGTAACATGCTTTGGGCGACTTCGAAGAAAGCCACTTTCAGTAGTTTGCATTGAGGCAATATTTCATCCCGCTCTTTGCTTCCGAGGGCAGTCTTTATAGGCATTTTAGCAATTTTAAGTGGTAAACAAGTATTGGGAAAGAATGAAACGAAAGGGATGTTGAGTAGTTGCTGAATTTCCAACGTAATCTTTGCTATGCCAGAAGTTATTTTTCAACCCGGTTTTGTATTCGGTCGTTTATTTCATTTAACTATATTGGTAATTGCATAAGGACCACAGAAGCTCGAAAGGAACGAGGTTTATGCAGTAGTGATCCTTATTTCAAATAGTGGTAAAATAAAGAGGATTTTTAAGGTCCCGTGAGTTCCTACCTTTCCCAGTCTACTGTGACCCTCTGTGCGCCCGTAATGAAGCCTCTTTCTGAGTCCCTAGCTATCACCGCGTCTAGGAGCGCTGCTCGTAATTTTTTTTTAAAATTACTTTGTCCATTCAAGCGCAGAAGTCGGAGACCTGTGGGGATCTCATAATTAGCTGGGGTGCATATGATCTCCCTCTAGACATTTTTCTTTCACTTAAAATAATACGCTCACCACTGAAAATTACCCCTTTCATTCACTTTGACATTATAATATTCCTCCTTTTTGTATTTCAGACGAAAGGTGTTTGCACTAGTGCTCACTAGTCCCTCAGCACCATCAAAAGTAAGTGACGGAAGTCGTATCAAAACTTGTTGTCGAGTGCGTCTGTTTTAAAGATCCCACTAAGCTGATTGGCGTCTCAATTTGGATGTAGCCAAACCATTACCAGGCTGTATTGTCCATCACAGGTGCTGGCAAATTGCCCTTCTCTTTTCACCCATTCTCCCACTTTTTCAGTTGCCCTAGGCTTAGGCACAATTATTTCAAGTGCAAAGTTTCAGGTGCCATGGCTACCACTTTCAATGGAGCAGTGTGTTGGCATGGTAATTTTGAAATGAACACATGAGGCCCCATTGTTGACTGTCCAATTATAGCAGAAGGGTACGGGTTACGTGTTCTTGGCCAGGACAGGCACAGAGGGCAGTCTTGTGATTACAGTCAAGAAGTGGTTAGGGTGAGTTCAGTCTTTCCTTCACTTTGTCTAATAAGAAACTCATCTTCAAGAAGCGCTGGGTGTATTTACTTTAGTAGATCCTGACTATAGTTTGTCGTGTAAAGCGTCAGCTACTTCACATTCCTCCTGAATCCGACTCTCAAGTCCGATCTGCAAAGTGTAAGGAAATATTTGGTGAATGAGTATCAGTACCCTTGCTAAGATTTCATTTATCAAAGTAGTCAACTTTGCTGGGAATTGTATGAGGTTAAGCAAGGCATTAGGCAGGAATTCTATTGTATTTTAATACAATTTTATGTCTGTTGAGGGACGGCATAGGTTTTGTGAAAAATGGAGTGGTGATAGGTGGCAGTCATTTGAAATAGCTATATTTTCATTAATTAGGAACTTGACACTTGTGGACCTGCTTTTTCAACCATCACTACTGCATCATCCGTTCAATTTCTCATTTATGATACTAAGTTGGTCTGTATTATTACTTTCTGATAAGGTGCTACATTTATTCTAGTGTTTTAGTGGAGAGACCCTCAATTGGGCGTCTTTTTTTTTCAATGACACGGTCTAGAGCATTCATTCACTCCCCTTTCTGAAGTTTTCTTAAACATCAAGCCGGCTGAGCGGAATGATGATAAACCTCTCTGTGTTTACAAGCATGGTCTTTGAGGAACCTATTTTCAACTCCATGGCTTCTTGAAAAAAATTGGACAATGCTCCTGTCCTACTTAATTTTTTTGGACTAATTCGTGCTTCAAAGACACGCCATTAGGCGCTGGTGCGCCCGAATTCACCCGCGCATCGAGAAGAAAGGAAATGTTGCGTTAAGTAGAGCAAAGGAACCTACAGACAATCTTATTGTCCGCTTTTGGAAATAACTGGAAAGTATGGCTTACAGATTCTTTTTCACGAAAGTGCAAACAGCCCAGTGACGGCAAATCCAATTGACGTTAGCCTTTGACATGGCATTGTTCAGCGCCTCGCTCCTATTCTCACCGGATCCCGTGATTTGGTATTTGGTGCAGATGTGTGGAAAATTGCAGCAGGAGAAGGTTGTATGGCGCTGAAAGCGGCAAATTAGATGATCCTACATTACTGATGGGACTGTCTGAGAAGGTGTTCAAAATTTATGCCAGTGTTCTAGTGGCAAAAATTGCCCAACAAAGCTAGTGGCGCTTACAAGGAAAATGTAGTCGTAGAGTCGGATGTTGGATTCGCATTGCGCCCTGCTTGGAGCACTGACCCAGAAGGCATTCGCGGCTTTGAGCAGCAGGGAAAGTACACAGACGATTTTGAACCAAACCAAGGCCATTTCAAGGCAGCTCTGGAAGTTTGAATTTGTCGCACTTCACCAGAAAATCGATAGTTTGCAACAGTTCATTTGATCATGAGAGGTTTAAACACCAAAATCAAAACTTTTTAGAAGCATTGCCAATCAAAATTAATTACAACTAATGTTTACGCATTGAATAGGAAAATAAATGCCAGTGTAGCGTTCTTTGGAATGAAATCATGTTTGAGGCTTTTTAAAGCATGCGGTGAATGTTGGTGGGCATCAAATGCTGGTGTAGCGTCCCGAGACTTCTGTGGAGGCAGAAGGAGGTGTAATACGAGGGCAGAATATCTGCTCAGTAAACAGAGGAAATGGGACTGCTGGCATGGCCCAGAGGCCGGTCCACCTGGCTAGGACAATATGACCGCCTAGGTGACCGTAACCGACAGTCAGGACAAACAAAGCATTGCATAGTCCCTCTCCTCTTTCAAACGTCGTCCGCGACGCGCCCTTCAACAAACCTCCCGCGTCAGCCATTACAACGTAATCACTGTTGGAACAAACACTCACGAGCTACCCGTGTCAGTCATCAAAATTCGAGCCCAACTGGGGAGATGCTTGGCCACCACATCACTGATCCCTCCTGGCAGTTCGACTGCACTTGGGGTTTCGTCTGGTATGGGAACTAGATTCAGTACATCGGTTTGCCCATAGGGGGACGTTAGAACACGGGTCTCCTTAAGCAGGTATTTTAAGGAAATCTCCAGGTGGTTCACAGCTTGTGTCGCTTCAGTTGTGAATAGCTTTCTTGCAGAACACGAAGATGGATTAGATGTCGAAGGCGGACGTCGATCTCAGTCATTTTGTTATGGAATGCCAGAGATTCTCCCATCCGTAGCAAATGCACTCCTTTCACACCGCTAGAGGTTGCCACAAGTGGTATAGGTCAGGGTAGGAATCCATCAAGGTCGGGTTTTGCTTTCCGCTGCCACCAATGTAGCGTCCCTAGGCTTCCCTCAAGAATAACGAAGGCATAGTACTAAGGCAGAATGTGTGTGTTCTGTGAGCGGAGGGATTGGGTCTGCTGACATGGTCCAAAGGTCAGCCGACCCGGCTAGGGCGATATGGCCACCTGAGTGGCTGAATACGAAACCGGTAGTCAGAACAAAGTACTACAGTTTGGGCTAACGGGTATTGCCGGAGATGCTTTTTTTACTACTAACATTCATTGAATACCCGGCTTTGTTAACTTGAATAGCAATCAAGACTTATTTGTTCTCGCTTAAAGCTATCCATTTTCTACGGTGGATTATTTAAAATATCATCCATTATTTTATTATATTTTGGGTATCATTCCTAAAAACAGTCTTATGTTATTGAGGTTATTAGGAGTCATACAGTGTTGAGTTGACATTTTCCAATGTCGTTTAAAAGATTATGAAAAATGGCTTGAAAAGACAGAGTGAAACGCATGAATAGGTTAAGTGTTTGATGGCCCGGGTCTAATCTGTTCAAATTACGAGCTTTAATTCGCTATAATGTATCGACCAACGTCTCCGAATACCTCGATATTCTATGGATGCAGCGAAGTTGCTAAATTATGTTGTACACTTTGATCTGACTCGGCTTCTTACACTTGTTTCAATAACCTCAAGATTCACTTTTGTGACATTAAGTTCTGCTACCTAATAAGATTGAGTAGTGTGTTAATATCCTGTCACTTCCAGTGTATACTTTCGCCTCATAAAAAGGGAGTCCGCGAATAGCGCAGGTGGCCCATGGACGAAGAACTGGATGCAATCTTTACAGCCGAAATCGACGAGGAGTTCGGGAATTTGCCTGGGTCAGAGCAGTCCGGCACCATACAAAATCATGACGCATTTTTCTCAAACCGCTTCGGTGTTGTGGTTCCCGAGGATGATGGGAAAAAAGGAAATTCTTGCATAAATTGCTTAAAAGGTTAGCGTGTCAATGACACTTCTTTGGCTATTTAATTCATGGTAACTCTGTTTAAAATCTATCGATATTTTAATGCATTTAAAGTGAGGAAAAGACGCATCCAAACTTTCGCAATGCCTTTTAGTTGCCCTAGGCGATAAAAAAAATGTCGCGACTACTTAAAGGTGTGCCTTACTTCTAGTGAATCTCAATCTTTCTACCTGAAGAATTTCTAAACCTTTTTATTACAACGTTCACGAGTCAGTAAAGACCGCGTCCCCTAATCACGGTTGTGCGGTGCGTGCCAAACTAAATTTATTTGGTTTTGCACTTTAAGATGCTCGTTTAAAAGTTTCATCTCTTCTCTCAACACCTTTTTTTCTTTTTTGGCTCGGTTTAATAAAAAAGTCGTTGTCCCTAAAAGCCTAGAACATATGTAAAATAAACTGTGATGGTAACTAGGGTCAAAGTTTGCCTTTCATTTCAGGAATTTGGGCTACACGAAACAAGAAGATATTGCAAGATAAAGAGACAATAATCAAGACTACTGTACGAGAACTACTAATATATACAGGTTTCATAATCATCATCTTAACTAGTAAGTCGGACTTCTTTTGTTTTCCTTGATACACCTCATTGCTTTATGCAGAGAGCTCCAATTACACTGATAGTGTCTGCCATCCGAAAGTATTTAAGATTTGCAAAATAGGTCATATTACTGCCAAAGTTGTGCGTGTTTACTTAGGAGGCTTAGATATAAATAGTACGCTTGTCGTTTCCGATTGTTGAACAGCTGTAGCAAACACTGTGTGAGACAACCGAAAGACGCTGAATGAATAGGGCTAGCACCGAAAGGACTTCCCGTCTCCTCTACCTACATTCCAGTAAAATGCCGTCATCTACGTCAAGAAATTTCTTTATGTTTTCCATACTAGAGTGTGGAAACCACTTTAAAGACTTTTTTAACTTGTCCAATGCAAGGCCTTCTTGATAAATAGTGAAAGTCGTACTAAGCTGCAATACCAGTTAATGTCTCGTGAAGGGTATAGATAGTTTGAAGAGCTTCAAGTTCCCACTTGCTCTTGAGAGTGGACAGGGTTTTGCGTCTTGAGCAATAAAAGTGGAGAAGTTGCAGGAAGCTTCTCAAGATGTTTCCTTCGTTGCATTGATCACTTTTCCCAACCAACTTGCAAGCATCCTGCGAACTGAGACTGCATAAAACGCATTGCCTGTGGAATGAAGAACACCAGATCGCGGCCACCTTCGTTTCTACATGAGTCTTATGGCCTAACTGTCTGTTTGGCATGTGATCATGCGACTGTTGAATGGTGAAGCCAAGAAGGTGGTAAGAGCCACTTGGGAAGGAAATGTGTGGCGAATGGGAGGGTGGAGGATGAGGGGTGACAGTGTCAAGAAACCGATTGCTTCATCACTCACTTTAGTTATCACAGAAGCGTGTTCTTACCGCGTTAGTTTTGAAGGATCGGTCAATCACAGCACAATGTCTGAGTGTGAAGAAAAGGCGGCTTTCGTGAGCGTGATGCTCTGTCTTGCGGAGATGGGTTGCTGACGAGAAGTAGTTGGAGTCGAGGGAGTGCGTTGAAGTGGGTGATGAAGGTGGATTGGAACCGCATGGAATTGGACCGAGAATGTGAGCTGTGAGGAGGGCTCAAAAGAGGAGCGGCGGTGGCGGCGGCGGCGAATGGTGGAGCCCAAGGCAGAGTGCTGTGTCGGCAGAATGACTCAGATGTGGCCTTTGTGACAGCACGAACTGTCAGTCTACAAGTCGTGCTGCAACGCGTCATTGCATTGAGCGACACGCAAAAGTGGACACGGCCACATTCTTGTCTATTTGCAGTTGGTTTGACGACACTGTTTGTCTGAGGTTGATTCATCGGGAGGAGGGGAGGGGAATGGCAGATGTGAAGCGTTCTTGGTCTGAAATGGCTGATTGTGGTTTGGGTGACGAAGTACGTCCACTCTGTGGCGGTCGAGCCTATTTAGCCACCTTCGTGCAGCAAGCTCTCCAAAAGCGTATTTGGAATGCATTTGTTGTTGGAGCTCTGAAAGCGTATCAGGAATGTTTATTAATGCATTGTTACAATTACATGGATTTCACAAGTCAAAACCATCCATTGAAACAAGTTATATGGATAACTGAATGCATTTCCGACCTCTTAATGAATGGAAAACATAGTAATTAAATGGCAGGAAGTGTACAGGTAAAGGAATTGTTTCATTCACTGTTTTGACCTTGCGAGGCGGTTTGCGGCTCCTCCAATTAAACTCCTCTCCGGGGACAAATGGCTTCACTCACATAACTCATGTTGCTCGGGCTCCCAATCTTTCTCTCCAGTTATAGTGAAGCTTCTGCCAAACCTGCTGGCTCTATAAGCCCTTTAGGAGCGACCAAAGTGTCACGACATTGAGGGCAATACATTCGCGTTAATACTTTCATTAAATATTTTACTGTTCAGTAAAGCGTTGATATTGTTGTTGCCTCTAGTTGCTTTACTTCCGACTGCCTACTTGCAAACCTACTTCTTCACGGACATCGTACAGCAATTCACTTTTGCGTCCGATTCTTCCAACGAAGAGGCCTTCACTAAAATCCACGATCGACCGTCTATGTGGAAGGTAAGTTGTGCCATGATGTGACCCATAAACTCCAGGACTGACCTATGGGGCTATTTATTTGGTTCTACCCCTAGGCCAATCACCTGCCTCCCATGTAATAACAGTTCTGCTAACTAATTTGTTGCTTTAAGTTTCCAAAACACGCAAAATTGTACTTTTAGTGAAAGGGATAGAAATCTGGAAGGGATAGTTCCTTTTCCCTCCCAATAGTGCCACTTGAACATTAATCAAAATGTAATGGCAATCTATTTCTTCGTGCTTAGTGAATAGACGGTTTTAGCTTCACTATTTCACTGTCATTGAAATGAGCTGCGTGGCTTACCGATCTCTATATCTTTCTGACAATGTGTTATTTACCTTTTGAGGACTCACATGTCAATCTTTGTTTTTAAAGTAAAGCAAATTACCTTGGAGAAAGGATAAATGCGCTTAAAGGTAGGTTGAAAGTGCGGATGATAGTTCACTAGTTGTGGAGCCCCGAGACTTCCCTGAAGCTAAAGAAAGGGATAATAATGATCGGGTAGAATCTATGCATTTTTAGCATACATTAGGGTTCGGAGGTGCTGGCATGACTCGGGGCCAGCTTACCCAGTAAAGATACAATGTCGGAGGTATAAAGTGGACCTTTACCAAAACTGAGGGCCAAACAGCCAGCGTATTACGTCGACCACCACAACTTAATGGATGTTGGAAGGGAACACCCACGCACCAATCGTGTCAGTCATGGAATTCCCATGCCCTTGAGGAAATACTTGGTCGAAACGTCACTGACTTCTCTGGCAATTCTACTGGATTTGGAGTTTTGTCCGGTTTGGAAACTGGATTCGGGGACAGGGTAATGTGATAGCCACCATGCGTGCTCATAGCTAGGCGTCCAAACATTGACCTCAAGGTGGAATGGTGTAACAAAGGATGGGATTGGAAATAGTTGCGTAGGTTTAGTGTCTCGTTTCCAGTCCTCCTTGCCCTGTTTCCACTTAAGCGCTGCCCAGAGATTTGTGTCGTCTCCGTTAATAGCTTTCCTGCAGATCATTGGACTGGTATTTTGTCGAAGGTAGATTGCATTTTTGGTCCTTCTGTTAGAAGTCGTCACTTCCTCTGTCCCGCTAAGGTTCATCACTCAGTACTAGAATTCAGGATTAATGGCCTTTGGGGTTGGGTTTGCTTTTCGCAGTCACCAATGTAGCACCCTGAGATTCCCGGAAAGACGGAAGAAGGCATAATATCCGGCATGGAGAACGTCAGCCTACCCAGCGAAGGTACAATGACGGAGACCCATAGTGGCCCCTTTACCGAAATCGCGATTCCACCAATCAACGCGTTACAGTACTTGTTTTTAGTAAGGCCATACGATACTACTGATTAATCTAACAGTAGCACCAATTGTGACCAATGAATAGTGTTCCGTAATGTGGATCTGTAAGCGTTAATAAGCTCCGCCCTGTCTACTTGGATAATCCATCAAAATTATTTGTTGTATATATGCAATGCATTTAGTTACAGACTGTAATTTTGTTGGCAGGGAAGTCTGATGAGGGTTATAATTTGCGGCAGATTCAATTATCACATTCCAAAACAACACATTCACTACGCTAGAATATGAAATAGTCGCATCATCAAACTTAACGTGCACAAAAATTTATTCTTACCTGATCAATGCTAGTCAATGTTTTTAGTTATAAATTAAGCTATTTTCATACGACTGGCTAGTCTGCGGTTAAAATTTAACATCACTTTCTGGGTTGATGGTTGCTGAAGATAAAGCGTACACCTTATAGATAATTAAATGCTGCAATCATTTACACACCAGTATGATAGCTAGAAATAGTACAGCTACCCAAGTTAAGCTGAAAGTTCTTACGTTGCACTACGGTGTTCGTGACCACTGTTTAGAGTGGCAAGTACTTTCTATTATGACATTTAAGCAACGTCTCTAGTGTGAGCCGGTCCGGCCTAGTCCGATCCAATTCACACACACTCAACCACGATGACAGGTGGGTCAGTCCAACGAATACACAACCTGCCTTCCGACAGTGTGTGGCGACGAATGAGTTCTCTCGCAAACAATGAGAAGCACAACATGAGGCTAGGGATGCCTGTGTCCACCTATTAGTCCAAACCACGAAAGACTTCAATCGCCATACGATTTGATGATAGGAGGCTTAGTCACTCGGTGGTAAGCCATTTGGAGGGAGTACTCGTGCCAAGGACAGCTGTGTCGCTGCGTTTCAGTGATGTTCTTTGTCATGGTGATTCACGAGCCACCACCGCAACAGTCGTAATTCTCGTAAGTACTTTAGCCAGTGCGAAAAACGCACGTCGGATTCTGATCATGGACGTCAGATTGACGTGGATCTTCGTGGCGAAGCATCGTGAAAGACACAAATATCCGCAATGTTACAATTTGCCATTTTGAGCGTGGTGGTCACCAAGGCAGCTTTATGCACGAGCTCCTATTGCTCACAATGCTGTGCGAGCATCGCGATAACTTAGGTTTGAGAAATTGTCACTATTTCCCAAAAGGTCTGGCTTTACTTTGAGGAATTCCTCCCCTTTATTATTTGATAAATATGTTACTCTGGTGTGACCATGCCTTTGTGCTAGTGGCCAGTTTAAGGTGCTACATTGAGTTGAAAAGCACTGTTCAAGACGTTTAAGGTAACTGGACCGCGTCGGTATTTGCTACAAAACCAAAACCAAAATTTGCATCAAAGCTGCAATAACAGGCTCTTCGTGGATAGTTAAGGCATAATGGCAAGCATTTCTCGCCCAATGTCTTTGAGGCGTGGGTTAAACACTGGAATGATAGTACAAATGCATTTGGTCAGAATATCATAAATACATTTCGCCCCTCTGCAAATGTACTACTGTTATCAATTCAAAAGCCCCTTTGAAGCTGGTGTTTCTCTCGTAGTGACGATTTGTCGTAGGCCGATGTAAAAGGGCAATTTGACTCACAGAAAATGCTACGAAAAAAAACAAACAAAAAATCGGAAACTAATCATGCTACTATCACATTCAAGGTTGAGGTCCGTAGTTATCACTCCTGGCCTTTTGCCTTGCAGTTTATCCTCTCGAGTTTCCTGACCTCACTCTACAACGGGAATGCCGGAAGTCGCCTAGTTGGATGTCCACGTATCCGACAGGTCAGAGTTTCCAATGTCAACTGTCGGTTGCCCAACTCTGTTCCTGACCATCTGCGGCACTGTTTTCCCACCTTCAGTAGCGAACTTGAAAATCGCGATCCGATTGTGCCCGCCGTGAATAAAAGTCTCGTTTTAAGTAAACCTGCGTGAGTCCAAAGTGCTTAACTAGGTTACTATTGTCTAATACATCAGGAAAACGGATACTTTCCATATTAGGGTACTTACGACCTTAGAAGTGGAAATCGGCTGGCTCATTGAATGTGGAGTATCCTTTTTCCTGTTTTGAATGGGAAATGATGTAATCGGTCTACAGCTGCGTTCCTGAAGTATCCGAAGTAAGGGTTTGGAATGATGTGGATGTTGAAGCAACCACTGCTAAGAACTACGTTGATTGTTTTACATGATACTGCAAATGATAAACCAGCATTGAGCCCCATACCACAGCATTCATTGACCATTCATGTTCACCCACAGAGTGCGGAAGAGCTGCTTTTTCTTACTTCAAAATCATAAAATCACCCGTCAGTATTGTCGAATCGAAGTGTCTTAGCCCATTGAGGGATGATAGTCAGATTCTTAAACAAGAAATAAGCAACTTTAACATCTGCATATTAGAGCACTTTGTGTAGTTTCTAACCGAAGTGTTTCACAGGAACCCTATCAATTATTCATTAGCACTTGACGTAGTACTTCCAAGGTTCTATCATCAATTTCCTAAAATCACTTTTAATCAACCCGGTGAGGCTTAGTTTATCCATCTCACCAGTCATTTCGGTCAAGTTGAGAAGCGTTTAAAGCCTCTTCAAATTTCACGGCTTGATGCAACGCATTCTCTCATGACTTCTTGGATTAATCTAATGCACTTATGTGATTAAATCCCTTGTGAAATTTTCCCAATGAAAATTTTTTAACCTTTAAAGTGATCTACCATGCGTATAGTGGTCTAAATGTTCGATCTTGATGTAAATCCTCAATTTATTAAGGATTTAAATCAAGTTGGAATCCTCATTCTCTTCCAACCATCATTTAACCTTACTCAAATTGATAAATTATAATTACTTTTTCCCCATATCATGAGGTCCTTCATGGTTGTCTGTTCTGAAAGCCACTAGCACAAAGGCATGGTCACACCAGAGTAACATATTTATCAAATAATAAAGGGGAGGAATTCCTCAAAGTAAAGCCAGACCTTTTGGGAAATAGTGACAATTTCTCAAACCTAAGTTATCGCGATGCTCGCACAGCATTGTGAGCAATAGGAGCTCGTGCATAAAGCTGCCTTGGTGACCACCACGCTCAAAATGGCAAATTGTAACATTGCGGATATTTGTGTCTTTCACGATGCTTCGCCACGAAGATCCACGTCAATCTGACGTCCATGATCAGAATCCGACGTGCGTTTTTCGCACTGGATAAAGTACTTACGAGAATTACGACTGTTGCGGTGGTGGCTCGTGAATCACCATGACAAAGAACATCACTGAAACGCAGCGACACAGCTGTCCTTGGCACGAGTACTCCCTCCAAATGGCTTACCACCGAGTGACTAAGCCTCCTATCATCAAATCGTATAGCGATTGAAGTCTTTCGTGGTGTGGACTAATGGGTGGACACAGGCATCCCTAGCATCATGTTGTGCTCCTCATTTTTTGCGAGAGAATTCACTCGTCACCACACAATGTCGGAAGGCAACCTGTGTATTTGTTGGACTGGCCCACCTCTCATCGTGGTTGAGTGTGTGTGAATTGGATCGGACTGGGACGTTGGTTGGATGTTATAATGGAAAATAATTGTCTAGGTTTAGCTTGAACTCACTTTGCTAATAACCTATTTTTCATAGTTTACTTCGTTTCTGTTGCAGTAAATCCTGACCCTTGAATGAGTGCGGCTATAAATTCCTTTCCAGATGGCATTGGCGAAGTGCGTCGGAGTCTAAATGTGATCGTGTCTATGGTACCATCGCCACTTATACGGGATCGGGTTACTACCTTGACCTCGGCCAGACCCACGAAACGACGTTGAACATGCTGATGGAACTCTACACCAATCTATGGACTAGCGAGTCCACTCGAGCCGTCATCATTGACTTCACCCTCTACAACGCCAATCTCAACTTCTTCTGCGTTGTACAGTGAGGGCTTTGCCTGTCGTCGATTTTATGCGGTTCAAATTTGTTTGATTTCTCTGACGATTATGGATTGTAAGATAGTCCGTGAACTGGTGTTATACTCTAAGTAATTTTACTGCACCTAAGGAATTCATTTTTCGTTCAACCCATTTTTTTTAAATCCAATGGCCTTGTAAAATGTTTAAGTCACTATTTTCCACAGTTTTTTGAAGCTATAATCGCTTAACGTTTTATCAAGTGGTCACTACGTCCTCATAACGCTCATGAAATTCTTACCTGTAAAAGGTACCCAATGAATGCAATTGTTTTGATCGTTGCATGAGTAGTTATTAATAATTCTCAATACGATTCTCTTTATTGTGCTCTCTGCTGATTACCTCCTCTTTTGATTATTCCAATTTGTTTTTTTACTCAATCCTTGAGCCACAAAAGCCTCTCCCAGAATATCTGTAGTATTTGGAGAAGGTGCGGTACCAAAATAATGCACCTCCTGAAAGTGGTGGAGGGGGACATTAACTTCATGAAATTTTCTACTCGAAAGACTTGTAATTATGGCTATCGTGAGGTACCACCTCATCTCATTCTCCGTCCTTCCCTTTTGTTGGCCCCGGTTGATTAATTTCATCCATCCTTGGAATTAGCATTTGATAATTTCATTTTTACATAGCAAATGAGATGGACTTTTGTACAGTAAGGTGAGATAAAGGTGGAATCGGCTGATGCGGGGCTTTGATTGTCTTTTAGAGAAAGGTGTTCTGTAGAAATGAAGCGCACAAAAGGCTTTTGTATTCACCGGAAGGAATCATGCGAATGAAAGAGGTGCATAGACTCCGCACAATTTTATTTGGTCATTTTATTCTTTTGTGGAGTGGCTTTATAAGCAAATAATTAAGGCTGTTTTATTATTCGATTAAAAAATCATTTAAATTTACTTCCGGGTCAAACGCTAAGTTAAAAATACTTTTTAATTTACAGGAGAGGGGACTGATTGTTTAAAATAGGTGAGAGCTGAATATTGATGGTATTGGTCATCAATGACGGTAGTCAAGGTAGAGAAGGGCGTATTGTACATGTATCAATGACAATGCAATTAATTGGGGGTACTTTCAATTCGTTTATTAGTCAATTGTTGTCTTTCGCATGTTCCCGTGTACCATTTATGGTAGAGAGGCTGCCTCGACTTTTGCATTGGTTCGAGAGCGTCTTCGCTGCCCTCTACGTATTTCTTTTTAGCGATTTTGGAATTGATGATCATTTGAAACCTATCCGATGGTGAAGACGTTCTCTACACTGATGATAGAAGGGGTTGAACTGTGAAATCCCTGCTCAGGACTCTGAGATTCCTTTTCTCTGTGGACGATCCATCACCCCCCTCCCCCCGATATTTCTGCTATCTGGCATCTAGAACTGCATGAGTTAGTTTAAATTGGCTAATAACCCATTAAGTTCTCCGCACTTTTAAAGGTAACTCTAATCCACTGTTGAGCATCGGTATTCTCAGCATTACGCTTGATGTCTTTTAGAGATTATGGGAATTTTATGCTCGAGTGATGTTGCATGAAAGGTAAACAAGAACTCTGATTATCCACAAGTGAACTGGCAGTTTTACATTCTCTTATTTCAATTTGACGGCTCGGATTCGATAGTGGAAATGAAGGACCTCCTTTTAAACTAAACCACTTGATTTCATCGGTTTCTGAGGTTTAAGTTCTGTGGTAATTTACTTGGCCTCTATGTCCTCGTTCTTGTGTCGGTGGGCTTCATTGCGTTTCCAGCGTCATAGAGGTACTGCATGCAAGGGTCCTTTGGACCTCCTTGCAAGTCTCTGAAAGGTATGCTGGTAGAGCAACATTTTGCTGTTAATGCATAGAAGGGCCGGAGGGGTATGGCCACAGCCGGAGTCTGATGAGTCCACACAGTTTAAGGTACAGTAAAGCAATTATCAAATAAATGCATGAACGTGAGTACAAATTCCATTGAGAATATGAGGGAAAGTTGGAGCAGCGGAAATGTACGCCTCCGAATCGTCGTCCTACGCAAGTTAATCAGCAGAGTAATGCAAGTGTACATCGAAACATTTGAATAAAACTGGATATGTATTTGAATTTTGCTATCCCGAGAGGGATTTTATAAATGGAAGCTTAGTAATTGCACTTCCTTGACGAGCTCCTTCCTTGCAGTAAATTACCACAAGTTTCCCTACATTTAATTGTGTACCTGTGATCCTTATGCGTAAATTCGAATGGAGGAAGGAATGGCATTCTTTTGTGATTATTTCAAGAACATTGGTTTATCAAGATTGCAAGTTAATCCCAACATGCGTGGTCACTACGAACATCAAGTTACTTCCCTTCGAGTCAAAAGTGAGTAGAGTGGCGTGGAAGTTGGAGGGTGCTTCGGCCATGACCATTGCGAGGCTCGTGGATATCCAAAGGCAAAGTTGGATCCGATTTAATTTGGTCTGTGAATACCAACAGAGAAGTGTGGATAGAAGTGCAAGTGTGTTTATTTGTGATACTTAGCAAGGCATCTTTTTGTGGATGTGATGGAACACACCAATACTGATGACGGTCGTCACAGTACTCACTAGATGCTTCCATGACCTTTTGTGGTAGTGAATTTGGATACACGGCTGTTGGCAAGGTGTTAACTGTCTTCTGTGACTCTCAAGCGGCTGTTCAGAAGACTTAAACAATTGCTCTGCATGCCTGAGGGGAAAATGAAGTAAACTATCTACTGTAACAGGAGAGCAAATTTTGTTCTTGTGGCTTAGCTTACGTGCTGAGGTCCTCCAGAGAATTTTCGTGAGAGGTTTTAGGTTAACCGCGGAAGCACTTCGAATTTCGCATCATTTATTGCCTTGACTGCCTTTCAAATTAGCGACTCAAATGCCTCGAATCATCAGGATATTGGGGTGCTCTAAGGCTCAAGATTAAAAAATGTAGAAAATTTTATCACTCACTAATCATTCCTTCGACTGTGACAAATTAACGTCAATGCGTAGATGACACTGTAGCGTCCCGAGGCTCCCCTTAAGGTAAAAGAAGGCGCAGTACTAGGGCAAAATATATATATTCCGAGAACAGAGGGCTTGGGGGCTGTTGGCACGGCCCGGAGGCCGACCAACCGGCTAGAACAAGATGGCCACCCAAGTGACCTAAACCGGTAGTCCGAACAAACAAAGTATTACAGACACAATTACTATTTTTTAAGAGCCCACAAGGATGCAACCGCGATCACAATTAGGTACAAGCAACAAAGAATTCATGTGATCGCTAAGATACCTCATTTGCTTACTCTATGTTTGTTATTTTTGAGACAAATGCTTAAAGGTTTTGATTTTTAATAAGTAATAAGTAAACCTATTTTTACTTACCCTGCTTGCCCTAAGCTATGTTTCTAAAGACAGCGGAAAAAAAGTTACCTCATTTTTCCATAATTGTAGACTCCTATTTGAGACGCCCTACACAGGAGGTGTGATCGGGTCGGTGGATATTCATCCTCTCTACCTACTTCGTCGGCACTCACTCTCGGAACGTATCGTTTTTGCTTGCGAGATCATTTCTCTCCTCTTCGTGGCCTACTACATTGTCAAGGAGATCATTTCCGCAAGTTGATTACTTTTGCTTATTCGACTTAATTAACTGGATGAAAAATTTGTCTCAAACGCCTCTTTTTATGATAGCAACGTAGTCCTAATCATAAATTAAATTCTAACTAGCTGTGCAAGGAGGTATACTTAGCACATAGAAATTCATTTTAGGCACATTTTATCACCTCTAAAATGCATAACCAACGCGTTCGCTATCGGAGTCACGAAGGAAGAAGTGCCACCAGTGTGACAGCAACAGTTGCAGCACTGAGCTTACCGATTTCATTGCTATGTAGCGCCACGAGTCCTCTCTGAGATAGCAGGAAACCACAGCAGTATGGCGGAAAACAAACTACTAGCTTACAGAAAGGTTGGGAGACTACAAGCACGGCCAGAGACTTAATTTGGCTGTCCGTATGATCAAAACCCAATTAAACAAACTATCGAAGCATTACAACTTCCGTAAACCAAACAAAACACAGTTATTCTCGTCTAATATCTTACTATTTTGAAATACAATCAGTTGGCTTGTAGTACAACTAGAAGTAGTCGATCATCATAAATGGTAAAAAATGCGTCACACATCTGCGACACTCTTGGTGGAGGCTTTACATCCCAAATAAAATTGACAGGAAAATAAACTTAAAAATTAAAGCACAAGTCTGCCTGTTAAACCAGACGACTGTCTATTTATCAGATACTTTATACCACCAAGAACTTTTTGCAATTATTGCTGTTATTTTGGAGTATCACGAAGGTAAATGACCTGTGCTAAGAATAGCTAATTCTTACTTTTGATTTTGATGTTTTTGGTTAGATCGTGATGTCACAGCATGTTGTTCCATGATTTGGGGAAGTGCGTTGTGGCAGACAATTTCAGTCTTAGTTACGAGATACGTGAGGAATCAAAGCTGATAGACTGACTTCATAAGCTTGTCTTAAGTTAATAGAATGCATTGCTTCAGTAGAAAGCAGTTCCCTGAGATTCATTAGCAGACATTTTGACCCATGTTTTAAAGGGAGTGCAGTAGTGATATTGAGAAGGAATGAGCTGAAAGTGTTTATACTGTGAGTGAACGCTGTGTCAGTGACAAGGAAGGGGTAGACGGAATTTTGGTGCAAAAACTATTGCACGAACCAATCCACTTGTCAGATACATTTGGGCTCCTAAGACGCTCAACTATTCGGATCGGTTTCATTAACCCGATGTCTTCCTCTTGGAAGTATAAGACATCAAATGTTCCTCATCTCATTCCTTACCAGTGCCTAGATCACGTTTAAGTTTCCTTCAAATAAAACCGAGATTTGCTTATTTTAAGTTTAAAATAGGTAATTATTTTACAACCTTATTGCAAGCA
Organism: Taenia saginata; assembly: GCA_001693075.2. NCBI lineage: Eukaryota > Metazoa > Platyhelminthes > Cestoda > Cyclophyllidea > Taeniidae > Taenia > Taenia saginata. The sequence goes on along the minus strand of LWMK02000041.1, from coordinate 477,249 downwards.
GAAGGTAGTCTTGGGTGTTTCTTTTTGTAATAATTACCAGCATTCGACTATATTTCAAACGTAAACCAATCCAGTCTAGTCCAATCCAAGCACACCTTACCAAGATGGCAGGCGGGGAGGCAAGTAGACTGGTTGGCAAGCAGTAAGTGTAGTAAGAACTTGTCTTCGTGTTTTGAACTGGGTGTGGTGATGAACAAATTTTCTTGCAAACAATAAGGAGCACAACATGAAGCTAGGGATGTCTGCGTTTGCCCACAGAAGACTTCAACCACTACACGTTTCGATGATAGGATGCTTAGTCACTCGGTAGTAAGACATTTGGAGGGAGTACTCGTGCCAAGGATAACTGTGTCGCTGCGTATCAGTGATGCCGTTAGTCATGGTGGTTTACAAGTCACCACCACAGTCTGATTCTGATCGTGGACGTCTGATTTACGTAAATATTCGTGGCGAAGCATTGTAAGAGACAGGGCTTTCTGTGGAAGCTATGAACATAACGAGTCGATCAACTTGGGCACCAAAACAATCTCCCCCCTTTAAACGATGGCAGCAATGGCAGACTGTCCTAAAATGATTGAGCCGTCAGAATGCCTTTGTCTATATTGGGCCTTTCTGGGTTTTAATCAAAGGCTGAGATAAATGCATGAATGCTGCATACACTTCTCGAATCGTAATATTTCGTCCTATAAACTCAAGTTCATCAAAGAGGATTTATGGCATGGATTTTAGTAGAGCACAAACGAATGCCTTTGCAATGCTTTGCAAGGGAAATAAGTAGTTCAAATGCTTGGCCTAGTTGTATTTTGAGAGTCGTGGGCATGCGTTCGTCGCTCAAGTTGTGCTAGAGCATCGGGATGCCAGCAGACGTCAACTACTCGGAAGTTGTTTCGTCCTCGTACGACAGCCCCGTTGGTTCAATATCAACCAGATTGTCAATCACATCCTTTTATCTTTCTTCTAGCTTCATTAATTTCTTGTAAAATGACCCAGCACTTTCCACATATTGGTGAATTTAAGCTTATTAGACAAACGCCAATCGGCTCAACAATGTCATTAATGCTTGGGTTATCTCCTCGCAGATCTTCAAAATGGGTCTGTCCTACTTCCGTCACTTTTGGCACCTCGTCGATTTCCTGGTCATTTTGCTGAGCATCGCTTGCGTTGGACTTAATATCTACAACCGCTATTTTGTCGTGACTATGCTGAAGCAAAAGCTTTCTCCCCTTGGCGTCTACCCCGAATTCGTGCATATTGCTTACATGGCGTTGCTGTACAAACGTCTGCTTGCATTACTTGTCTTCTTCTCACTAATTCAGGTCAGTAAACTGACTTCTGTGGTTGAAAAATGAATGCCTTACAATGATAGTAACACTAAAGTTTTTACTCTTACTCTAAAGTTACAGCCACATTTGTAGTACCGAGTCTTCAACAAATAAATATTGTAACTGTGGTTGCTCTCACCTCGATGTTTATTTGTTGCATTGTTCTTTATTTACTGAAAAGTCAATTTTTAGGGAAGGGAATGCGATGATTGTTGATAACCACCAATCCTTGATCGTAAGCGCGTCTCAGGTGTAATCCTCGCTTTAGACAGCACAACCATTAATAGTACATCACGACAAGTAGAACGGATTCAATGATACGGAAGCGTGCTGCCAGTGTATACATTGGCTCACCAGCGTCCTTGTCCTCGTACCGAGTTTTTGTAAGCCCGCCGTTTAAATTGATTCGTCAAAACTTGAGTCTCCTCATTGTCAAGGTCACACGAATAGAACTTGGCGGAATAACGACATGAGTAGGCTTGGAAAGATGGATACTTCTTTGCAAACTATTCTGTCCTTCAGTTCTGTTAGATTTATCGTCCTTTACAATTTTTAAAATCGGCGACTTTAATATCATCTTACCCACAATAGAAAGTATGTGTAACTGCAGACGCTCTTGTGGTACTTTTTTTCACTAGATACGTTTTATATTGACAATTTAGATATTCAAGTTCGTCAGCTTCAGTGAAACGATGGGACAGCTGACAGCAACAATCAACTACGCCCTGTACGATATGATTGGCTTTACTGTTATGTTTGGAATTGTTTTTGCCGCCTTTGTGCAAGCTGGAACCCTTATGTTTGGCTCCACCAGCTCGGAATTCAAGTCCTTCGATCTCACAGCGTAGGTCGATAGCGATTGCTGTACATTTTGGAAAATTTTAGCTTCGCGCTGTACCGCATCATTCTTGGAGACTTTGATATGGATGCTATCAAAGCGGCACACATATTTCTTGGGCCTCTCTACTTCTTAGTCTACATTTTCTTTGTCTTTTTTGTTCTTCTCAACATGTTCCTGGCCATAATCGGAGAGGCCTATGCAAAGGTCAAAGAGAACATGGCAAAACGCAAGAATGACTTTAAGTTTGTTGCTTATATTCGCTACGTAAGTGTAATTGAATCCTGCTAATCCTTACATTACGAATTATTTCTTCCTTTTAACGATGATTCATTTATCAATCTGCCAGTTGGCCCACCAACTCATCTATCATCTTGCTCCATCTTGAAGTATCTCATTTTCTCACTTATCTCACACCTATTAGTTTATCATCACAGCCAAAACATGTATTCATCCAACTTTTTCCACAGAATACAAAGAAATTCTTCGCAAAGTTTTCAAAACGACGAAAAATACCCCTAGGTAAAGTTCTCGAATCCGCAGGAGTTGACGGTCGAATGGAGCTCTCCTTCAATGATTGGAGGCGTGCAATGAAGGCGTGAGTGGAGGCTGGACACTTTTTACTTTGAGGCTAGGCTTCTTCCTCCACATTTCGCCATAATTCTTTTTGATTTTCAGTTTACATAGAGAGGTTTCTGCAAATTTAAAAACGCATCCTGCCATGAATACCTCAAAACATCATGCAAGTGTGCAGCGTTCTGCTTTCACTGAAAACACAGAGCATCAGTCGGTGCTATGAAGAAGAGGTTCCATAGTATTCGAGAAATTAAGCCTTGATGATGGGTCAAATGGGCTAAAGACCTGAATTAGGAACACCGTAGTATGCAACGACAATCAGTGAACTATTCAAGTTGCCACGATGATCATATCCAACCCAAAACGTTATAGTTTGATGCAGCGAACACTTCATTCATATGGACCCTATTGCCTATATGCGATATTGACACTTGTTTAAGGAGCGTTTCATTTTCAGCGCCGGCTACTCAGAGATGGAAGCAAACTTCCTCTTCCACAAGTACGACAAGGATGGGGACAACATGTTGGATTTTGTTGAATGCCGTCGAATGCGGGAAGAAATGTCCCTGGGCGTAAGCTAGTTCATAAATGCCCCACAACTAACTTTCTCCTTCAGATTGCATTCCATCCTGCTGACTCGGATGACGAGGATAACCAAGTGAAGGACCCGGAAATGACGATGCAAAGACCCAACAAGAACCTGGTAAAATTACCACTGTCCCAATTAGACTACAAGGTTATCTGGCCTATCCATTGAACTGCTTCCCTTTCCTAGTTTGCCGAGCTTGAGGACTGTGAGGAGCTGACCGAACGCATAGCAGATGTGGAGGGAAATGTCAACGTAGTGGTGAAGCAGATCTGCTTCATCTTGGGCAAACTGCAAAGTGCCGAGCGTCATAGAAGGAAGAACGAGCACACTCTCATGAGGAGAATCCTCTAACCCTCTGTTACAGACCCACTCATCCTGTCAGAAGCAATTGTATCACGCACCTATATCGCCTTGACCTAAGTGATCCTACCGTTCATCAATGTTAGAAAGCTACCTACCCAGTAAATCTAACACGCATTGATAAAAGGGGAATACTTTGAAGTTGACGAAAAACAGTAATAACAATTATGGTATCAAAAGTTAACAACTAGTTTGCACAAGAAAGGACAGCAGGAGGGGAATGGGAGCTTGGTGAAAGTTTAGTCAACAGACATGTTGACATGATGGTTTTCAGCGAGGGGCTGCGTGACTCGCTTTTTGACCTCTGAAACTTCTTTCTGCTTCCCCGTTTTTGAAGTCTCCCTTGTAAACATCGCACGAGCCGCTGAGACTTGATACGTCGACGCACCTACTAACACCGTAGAGGGTACTATCTTCGGCTTAAAAAACCAAAAAACAAACAATGCGTTTCAGCCAAAAAATTTTACAACAAAAAAAGTGAAACATTAGAACTACCCTCTTATCGGGAGTCGTCCCTTCTTTCTTCGACCCTTCATCCACCTCTTCAGCTTCAAATTCGCCATCGGTAATGGCGATCATGGCATTGAATACTTCCGCGAAAGCAGGAGGGATCCTGTCAGCGGGTAGGCCAACAAACTCCTCCCCAACTGCAGGCACCGACTCCTCATCAAGGTCGCCAAAGTAGGGATGCAATAGAGCCTGCTGCGCATTTATGCGAGACGACGGATCATAGAGAAGAAGCGCCTACGTTCAAATGAGGCGGTGACTACTTACTAGTAAGCACTTCCTAGGCACAATAATAACAATGCTGCCGACTAAATGCTTTGCAAGTGAATTGCAACGACTTCTGAGAAATGTGGTGGGCTTATGTGGACAGCAGTGATGGCGAGGAATAGAGAAAAGTGGGTGGGACACGACGGTCACTCACAGTGAGCAGATCAAGACCCTTCGCGTCCAGTGCATGCACAATCTTCTCCTGAGAGTAAAGTCTGTTGGCGTGCCAAGATGGAAAGGACTTGGGATTATAATCACGCAACTTTGTGACACCCGGCCAATTCTCCTCCGTTGGTAGCCCCATTATTCGAAATATGTGGAAGAGTTGATCGATCTCAGAGTCACCACGAAACAACGGATCGCCTGTTGCTATTTCAGCCAGCATGCAACCCATAGACCACATATCGACTCCACAGCAGTAGAGAGTTTCGCCAAGCAGAATCTCGGGGGAGCGATACCACAGAGTGACGACCTACAACATTGAGTGATTAGTCCGGTGAGTTGTCAACTGGTTCTAGATGACGAAGTTACCTCATGAGTCAACTTGCGAAGTGGATAACCAAATGACCTAGCCAGACCAAAGTCAGCCAGCTTGACGATCTTTCTATCAACGTCGACCAGAATGTTCTGAGGTTTCAAATCACGGTGGATGATGCGCCTTGCGTGGCAGTAGAGAAGAGCTTGCAACATCTGGTACATGAACAACTAGATGAGAGGTAACTCAATGCAAGACCCCACTTTAACAGTGTCTGGAGGCAATCCAGTGTCCTTACAATTGTGGTCTAAATAACGTCTTAGATCCACAGTTAAATATTCGAAAATTAAATACAGTCGACCGCGATCAAGGATAACCTGCTCCAAACTAGAAAAGATTAAAGATTTGTGGTATTTACGTCACGATATTTGGGTGCTCCAGCTCTTTGAGAAGTGCAATTTCTCTAATAGCCGTCGAGGGGACCCCCTCATCGAAGTTCTCAAGCTTAATTCGTTTCATGGCTTTAAGTTGGCCCGACTTTCGATTGCGACATTTGTACACGATTCCATATGTACCTAGGACAATAAAATAGCTACCTTTGTCAAACCCTCGCCAATTTTTTCCAGGCGAAAAAAATCAGAGAGGACGTAATCCGGCATCCCCACAAATCACTCTAGACGAAACTGGGATGAACTTAGCCTCTAATTGGTCGATTAGAGGTCATCAATTTACAATTTTAAAATTAGTTATACTTTAATTTGGATGATTTTTATCAAACCACCAAAAAGATGATAAAATTAGGCAAAATAAATTGTTCACACAGGCGGAAACTGGAATGGGTGAGTTAAAATTTAGAACGTGAGGGAATTTTCAATGCCTATTTGCCATTGGTTGAACACTTATTAGTTTAGGTTGATGTTTTAACTTTCCATTGAAATTATAAGTAGCGCACTTACTGATTGGATGCTTTGCTAAAATATTTCAACAAGTTTGGCTCTACTCATCAGGAAATGGTACTTTGGCTTAGTTTCACGATGGATTTTGGGAAACAAGGCGCAAGCAGGTTAATATTGAACGAATCCAGTAAACATTTGACAGCTTAGGCTCTTGCCTTGTTGTATAGTGTAAAGAAGAAATTTCGCACGAAGGGATTATTGTAATGCATCGTCAGCTTTCTCTCCCACCAGTTTTACACCATAGCATAAGGTGCGACTTTGCAAATAATTAGGGTCTTGTTTGAGCCCGTAGTCGTCTCTACCCTAGGAACCAGTGGTGTCTTCTCACTCACAAGGTTGATGATCCCAACCCGCTGGCCATCCAAGGGTTGCCTTTATAAAAGTAGGCACAACTTGAGGACGTTAAAATCCATTTATTTTGTCGCGCTTACAGTCTCTAAGGTGATAGATATTAAGCTTTTGCCAAAAAAATTCCAAGAATCCTTGTTTTATAGCACAATTCCGTTAACATTACCAAAATGGAGCCAAATGCTTAAGGGGTAAAATTTGCGGACTGGTTAATCAAAGGAGGGAAGGAGTTTAATGGGCTTGTTTTGTTTAAATGTTGGCGCTAAGAAGAAATGTTAAAAGGCGTCTCTCTTAATAGCATTTTTAAAAATTTAATCAGCACCTCCTTCTCGAAAAAATGGGTGTTTTACTGTAGGCACAGAACGCCAATATTGCAGTTTATCCTTACGCCTAGTGTCTTACTTAACTTGGAAGAAGTTAAGCACATAGAAGTGTTGACGTAGCCTTACGTTTAGCATGGAGAAGATAGGTACTGTAATGCTTCGTTTGTTCGAACTGCTGGTTTCTGTCACTTAAGTGTCCATGTTGTACTAGTCGGTCGGCTGGCCTTTGGGCCATGCCAGCAGCCCCCGATCCGTCTGTTTCCAGGACATATGTATTCTGCCGTAGTAACATGCCTTCTTTTACCTCAAAGGAAGTCTCGGGACGCTACAGTAAGCTCCTGTCACTGGTCTGGGTGTCCTTTCACGGAGAACTGGTAGGGTTAGCGTTGGAGCGTATGTGATAAGAAATATCGGCTTGACAAATTCAATCGTTGAGGTGTCTAAAAATCAAGATGAAATCTGTTGGAACACACTTCTCACTCTGACGCTTGGCCGATTACTACCATTGGGGCTAAACCCATCCGGCAATTGGAATTGCTTCCTTGCGAGAATTCATGCTTGTTAGAATAGCAACGGTACTGAATTCTGCTGCTCATTGATGTGTGGTCTGTGGCATATGCATTCATTTTGCCTACCACTTCTCACAAGACAAATAAGCAGTCAACGAGACACGTTGCTGATGTTTCAAGGTGTCTCGTACCAAACAAATCGCATCCCAAACTACTGTGATGGTTCACTTGTCATTTTGTTTGCTGTATAGAAACAAAATAAAAGACGATGAGCGCAAAATAAAATCATTTTGCAGAATTCAAAGTCCAGGAAGCCAGATAAAAAAAGTACCGAAGATGAAGAATCCTTAACTTTGAGTGGTCATTCTGCTAATTCACTTTTAATCCTAAATGCTTGTAATCTAATGAGCTACTGACTATACCTGTTTCTTCGAGGCAATGCCACCGTGAGAATCATCCTACAACATTCGGATTCTCTAAAGTTTAAGCTGCGGATTCTACAAATTGAATTCGTCATGCATCTCATCGTTATTGTATAGAAAATCTGTGCAGTTTAAAGTAGTAATGCCCAGTACTTTTTAGAAATGTTAATATATCTTACAATCAGCAGGTGGGATAGATTCTGTACACGTTTTGGGGCAAACGGCAAGCAAGGCTAAAGCATGAAGGAAAAATGCATCTGTCATTTATGGCTTTTGGAAAAAAAATCCTCCAAAATGTGGCTGTAACTCTGCTCGAAGCTTGGAGAGGTGTATGCTCCACTAAATAGGCATTATTATCAGCAATTCAGCAATGAATAGAATTTCAAGGCATCACAATACCGGCTAAGTAGCATCATTGCACTAGTCGACACTAAAATTCTTGCAAATTTTGGCAATTAAATATAGTCGTTTGAAAAAGTGTTCCTTAGATGTTTCAACGTTCGATGAATATTGAGCTGCCGTGACAAGAGCGGGCTCTGTTTCAAGGTGGTTTACGGCTAACCGAGAAACCAACACTGAGGACTGGGTTGAGCCATCTCACCAATCCCATTTTATCCCATCAATCTGAGTAGGTGCCGCCTTCAAGCGGGTGCTCTCAATCAGGCTCAAAAGGACGTAACTGAGGCGTCCACGGACGTTAAGGATCTCAGTGGAGTGTAAACTTATCATTCCACCTGATACACAATTTCAATGAACTCTGTTAGTTCGGAAACGTAACTACAGAATGCTGGGGAAAACACTCAAAAAGTGATTTTAATAGTGCAATAGATAAGTATTTTTATTGCATTCAGGCAAAATTACCTAGGCCGCAAGTAGTTTAAGGCCTCCAAACATTCTCTCCATTTAATACCGTGGCCTTAGACACCTTTATGGGTGATTTGAGTGTTATACAATGAATTGACGTCGTTCCTACACCTCAAATAAGTGTTCAATCTTTATAAGTGAATACGAGAAGGCATTGTCGGGTGGGAACATAAAATTTCTTTGTTATAAACATGAAGCTACAGTTGGCGCAAGAGGAAATATGTCATGAAAAATGTATCAATCTGCTATGCACTCTTCGACTCCTTTTGAATGGTGTTTTTTTAATGCTCCCAGCGGCCATTCTTCTGTGTAGGCCGTCAACAACGGCAAATGCGGATTAGAAGCAGAAATTATGCAGTGATTTTCCGCTACAGAGAATATTTCCACATTTTATAGGGTTTGTGAAATGTAACAGGTTTAAGTGGATTCACACACGTAATGCAATACAGGGATTCGCTTTTAGTACCGTCAGGAGCCAGACCACTTTCTGCAGCGAGCACATTTTGCATCCCAATCATCATCTGAAAGAGCAATTGCTCAAGTGTAAAGCCATTTCATAAGATATTTAATTTAAAGGGGCGTTTTACAGTTCTCTTTTATCGCTGATCCTTTTTTCTGTCAAAATCTTACTTTCCAATGTGCTCTCAAATTACAGTTTTGGTGTCAGTACTAAAGATAGTTCGCTCTCGTATAGAAGCAACTCGATCTAGTTCCAGTACTGGTAATTAGAAAGAGATTTTAGTTCGAGGTCTTCTAAAACGGTGGATAAGCTTCAATAATCCCTCAACCGCGCAACTTCACGCACTCATCAATGCAGAATAAGCGCCTACCTTCTCTGTTACCTCAGAATACGACTCGGACAAATGAGGTGGATTTTTGTTGTGTCTGAGCAGCAGAGTTAACTCCTCCTTGCAAGAAGTCCGGCGGCAGTTGCTATCGACGCATCACAGATGGCATAGGAAGGCCTGCGTGCCGTCGGATCGCAAAGGTCCGTGTAGAAGAATTCGTTGCCAGCAGATGAGCATAATAGAGTTAAGGAATTTGACCAAGAGTGAAACAAGGAGGGAAAAAACAGCAATGAAAAGAAAGGGAGGATGTATGCAGCAACGTATTTGGCATTCACCGCGTGCCTTAATTCAATTGCTAACAAAGGCTCCGAGGTTGAACGCCATTTCACGTGCTTGAAATCGTTGGCAGCTTGGGCGCACACATCACTTACCAGAAGGCACGTACGAGTTTACAACTCCCTCTGTTGGTAACCGTTTGAAATCCAACTTATCAGTTCAGGAATTTATAATCAGGGTTCTTTAAATTGCTCATAATAAATCTGAGATAGAAATATTTGATGCAAAAGCAGGCGCTGTTAAGTTTAATAAAACTCAGGGTAGTTTATTTACTAGATTAAATTATAACTGATAGTTGGGCAAATTACTGAACAGCATCACTAGAGGAAACCGCCCTTCATCCAAGTGATTTTCTTCGGTGGAATTGGCAATTGCCCAATTTGTCTGATTTGAAAAACGATTTGAGTGATTTTTTTTCATTAAATAAAAGGACTTATCGCACAAGTATGAAGCAGGAATGTGGGATATCCCGCTTTTTTATGCACTGAGCATGCACAGTTTTGTAAAAAACTGCTTCCGGTCTCCCAAAATGGTTGAATTTCCCTTCCATTTCCTAGAGTGAGTAACGCTACGAGGGAATTGATAAGATTAATATACGCATTTGGCGCGTGCAATGTAGAGTTGCAGTTGACTAGATGGCTTTACTTTGCTAACTAGCGAGCTAGCTTGGCTTTCTAACCAGTCCTCTCGCATTTTTACCATGAATTTGCCCAAAGCTTACACTCGTTTACTCTCACGCAATGTGCGTACACTCAAATGCACACAGTGGTAGAAGATAAAATATATGTCTAACTCCTCCCCCCCCATTTGCCTTCTCCTACTCTCCCCACCTCTTCCTCATCCGTGCCTCTGAGAGGGAAAGAGAGAGAGAGAGAGAGAGGGACAAACTCACCTGCCCAAACTGCTACGTGTCCGTGTTGGCGCGCTGGCCTGCGCTGACACCGAGGGCTATCGATTTTTGTGCGCGTGCGCGCCCTGGCGCATGTTGCTTCTGCTTCTGCCAGGCGCGAGTGTACTACCACCGCCCACAACGTGGGTTGCGTAGACGGTGAAAGACATTCCTCCTACTTCCTTCACTAAACATTTTAAGTATGACGTACTTAAATTGTCGAGTTTTCGTACAGCTCATAGTTTCTCCCATCGAGCAAAAATTAAGAACGCTTCTCGAGTGAAATGCAGCCACAAGTGCTCAACTATTTTTCGTACAATTTACTTATGCAGTTCTGCTTATGCAAGCAAATTAAGGGTCTAACATTAGGCTAATCGTTAAATGAGGTAGATCTCTGAAGAGATTAAGCATATGCATTAATAATTGATGATTTTGACAAACGTCTGTACATATCATAAGTAAAAATCCCATTTTGTTTTACAAACTTCAAAAGCCCATTTTTACTTCCACTAAAGTTAACAATCGAACCTCATGACAAACAGAAGAATGATCTTGTACTTCTAGTTCCGAAAACTTTAACTCGAGGTTTAATTAATGTGTATATTTTGCCCAACTCTGTGGTTTGACGTCGATCGAGAATGGTATGGTAAAGAATGATAAAAAGCTACAAAGGTCTCCTAATCGAAAACGCTATTCAAAACTTGGATTTATCAAAGTTAAAGCCCTTTTCTTTTGCATTAATTTAAGGCATTAGCAGCAACTGAGCTTAATTTTGTGTATTTTATGGAACGAGTCTCTAAGACAAAGAAAATGCCTTAATTGAATTCACATTAAACGTATTTTGGGACTGCCACTTCAGTAGACGGACAATATTTTTGTGCTAAATGCAAAAAAATCCGTAAACGCCGCTAAGGGGCTGCTTATGAACAAACACATGCTGCCATTAAACCCTAACTGAAATCAGCAATTGGCATAATCTGATCGATTCGCTTCAGTGATATCTTATAATAATAATCATCATATTTTCGTCGTCTTCCCGTCTAATGCACCTACACACTTTTGCCTCCACAGTGATAATGCTACAAGTGACATATGAGTTGGAAAAATGAAGTGCAGGTGACAGGCTTCGTATGATTCCCTGTCATCTAATTGTGAACAATGATTATACATGTGGTGTGGTTCCATTCCATTGTGCACGAATGGATCACCCACATATAGAAGCATTGGAAGTACTTTTTTAAAACAGTTCTACCATCACGCAGCAATTTCGTATTCAGTAATGCATAAAAAGTCGCTATCAAAGCAGTGAAATCAAATCTTGGGTTTTCAAAGAGCAGTTCTAACCAAGTTAAATGTATTTTAATGGGCACATAGTAGAATATTAGGATAAGTTAAAGCTCTAAGTTCCATTATTCGTCCATATCAAACAGCCTTGGTTTAAGAGATACAAAGACGAATTACTTTTTTCACTCATCATGGAGTCACTGTTAACATATGACTAAAATTCGAAGAAATTGTAGTTGGTTTGCGTGCTTACTAATAAAAATTCCCAATTAGAAGCCTCCTTAAGAGCCCAACTCACCGCCCGAGGACTCCCTGGTGTCGAGTCCCTATGTCAACTGCCTCCATGTCGATTTGAGCAGGGATGAGAGGCGGAGGAGGAGGAGGAGAAGTGGACTAGCTCTGTCCCACAGATGCGTTGGCATTGGCTATGCCCTTTCGGCCACTGCGAGGCTGTGCCAGTGGGACAGACACGCATAAGCGCCTGAGCACAGCTCCCAATGCGTGTGCACGCACCCGCGCACCAGCGCGTTAGTGCGTGAGTGCGTGCCTTGCGTGTGAGTGTCTTAGAGCACGAGCTTCAAGCAGCTAACTGTACCACACCCTTCATCTGAATGCCATGTCACCTTAAACAGTTCTAAATTTAACCTTAAGTGAAAGGAATAGGTATGAGAAGTCAATCATTTGGTCAGAAAATGTCTCTAGATTGGGGTCATTTTGGCCAAAAACACGCGATTCTCAATCCTAACTTTCAACTAATAGAATTTAAAAAGACCCATAACATTAGGCACTTTGAGGAAGAGTCGTGTTCCTTGAATGCGCTTTGTAGGCGAGAGGCGGGAGGACAATTTCAGTCTGGTCGTGGGTGTACTTGGTTCCTCTCAGGAGTCAGAGGTCTCTCCGTCATAAATACTCCCCTATCGTGCCATCCGCCTGTTTCCATAATAAAGGTGCCTCAGGACACACAGTCTTATAATAGCAGGGGTGAAATAAGGGAAGAGGAGAAAAGGGAAGATCCCTCTACTTCTATTGATAACCAGTTTTCAATCACCGAATTATTCGGCAAACAAAATGAATGGAAGGCACTCTATCAGTAAGAATTGGATTATAATCAACAAAGTGTGACATTTCTTGCTAAATGCTAAACTTAAGAGCCTGTCTGAATTAACAATACAAAGATGAGGAAACTGGTGCACATTTCGCACGAAATCGTTAGTATCAGACTCAGAAGAATGCAGAAGTTGCATCAGAAGTGTTTCTTTAAAATTGGTGTCTGAAAAGAAATTAATTTAAGATGGAAGGGTAAATCACATTAATATTAGATTTATTTTTTTCGCAGTTCTTAATTTTAAAAACTTAGAATCTATTTTTGAATATGCATGAAAATGTTTTTAATTAGACCATCCTAAAACAATCGGGATGTTCTCATTTCCAACTGAATATGATTTTTTAAGGAAAAGTTGAAGCGAGCTCCCAAAAACGACTGAAATCTGTTTCAGTAAATGCTACAGATGGACCCACAATTATGCGATTGGTTCACCATTATTTCGACAGTCCGGACAGCATGGCAAAGTGGAGAGTTAAATCCAACAATGCTTGCCAATTTAAAGCTTCACTTACCGCTTTCCGTCATCGGTCAAATGCAAGTAATTAATAACTTATGTCGTTCTAAAGAAAGACTGTCAATCTACTAAAGGAATTATTTCATTTAAAAAAACATTAGTTGGTAGACAAGCTCGATTTATCCCGTAAGATTACTGATGGACTAAAAGAGGCTCTGAACCTGACTTCACACTCACCAAGGCGGAGTGTCCGAGGCACTCAACCGTCATTATATTTTCACTAAAATTATTTTTCATTTTAATATTACAATGGTCTTGGAAATGTAATTTGCACTGATGAGCCTTCAATGAACAGGTAAAAGAAAACATTGCAAAAATTCATGATTCTGAAGTCAGAAAGGAAATAGAGATGTGATTTGCATGCGTTGCTGGTGACAATCATGTCAACTGCAAGTCTGACTTACAATGACAAATTTCCTTTTGCTTCTGCGGAATAAAATAGTGGTAGTGTGAGTAACTGCGGAAACAATGGATTACTACCAATCGCAAAAAAGATCATGTTCGTCCAGACGAAAAAATTTTTTAAAACCCAAAAAGGATTTAAGAGTAAAATATTTTGTTGTTTTTACATGCAAATATTTACAAGTTATTTTCTGCCAGGAACGAGACTAAGAAGGAGCTCCATACTACTCATTACATTGGTTGATGTGGACAATGACACCTCTGTGCGCATTTCTGTGAGCGATGATGCAAAACCACCTTCTGGTCTGCCAGCACGACCTCACCCGACCCCACTCCACTGTTCCTACCCGACCCATTCCTTTTGCCCAAGGAGAGGACTGGGAGAGGCAACATTTTGACTGAGTAGAAAGTGCCAATGATTCTGCTGAATATTTAAACACAGCAAAGTCTCTGGGGAAATTTTACCTCGTTTATCCAACACCACCTAATAAATGGGGCTGAGATGGCTGCACTCGCCTTCTACATTCCACACACTCACACACACACAGGGAGTGTGTGGACAACTCATAAATGTTGCAGACATTCGCGTGCTGGCTTTCGCAGTGTGCATACTTCGCCAAAAAATCCACAAATTATTAAACGCCATTTCACTGAGGCAACACAAAAGCACGCTCCCACAACTGCGCGTTCATCACGTAATAAGCGTGCCAACTCCTCGACGTCTGCAGCACAAGATTCGCATCCACACAAGTTGTTTCGTTTTGGGGAGGGAGGGAAGGAGGGAGGGAGGAAGGTGCACCGTTGGCGTCAGTGGAATTCGGGTACACCTCGGCTGTCCCGCAACATGCTCACTGGCAGCGACTTTCCTCCCACTCTGCCCCAACTTTAACTTCAGAATTTGGACAATCTATGCTGAGGATATTGCACGTTTCATAGAGCGTCACGGTGATGATGTTGCGGATTGGAAGCGAAAGCACGTTGGTATGGCGAATCAAGGACACCTGGTGGAAGTGGAGTCAAGTGATGGCAGTCCAGTGGTCGACTGCTCCTCACACATGCACTTCCCTCCCACTTATCCAGTGAAACACATTCACTTCTCCCCCCACCCATCGCTACTCCACCACCCATTTCTTTCATTCCTCCCAACACCATTAAATTATGATCCAATCAGATCTTGCTGTACTTTCTCCTTCCCTCAAGATGGTGGCATCCACTTTGGCGGTCGATTTCACCTAGTCTCTTCCATTCACCTTGATGCCAGCTCATTTTGAGGGCAAATGCTCACAGCAAATGCTCTCGTTGATTTCACAACTAAACAACTGCTGCATTGCCTTTCTTCATGTTTCGCAAACGTCCGAGGTGGAGGTGGATGCAAGGTCCTTCACCATTCACAACGTGGATTTGGCATGTTGGTGACAGTGCATCCTCTCAATCATGTCAGTGGGTGTAAGTTTGTGAAGTGATACACTTCAACATCCCACAAGCTAATGCAACCAGACAGTTCGCATTCAGCAATCAAAACAACTGGAGCACTGTCTTAGGTGAAGGGAGAAGAAAGAAGAAAGCCATGCATAACAAGAGTAGTGGAGAGAAGTCAGCACCGGAGAGTGGAGTTCCCCATCCGCTGTTGGAGTGTGCAATGCCCTTTTCCTTCTTCACTCGCCTTACATGTGTCGGTGAAAGGGAAGTGTGGTAAGTACCCATGCAATGGCCACTATTTTCATTTACTGTCCTACAGCATGAAAGGATGATTCGGCGGTGCATATCTGCGCCTCGAAATCACACCTCCAAACGAAGACAAAGGAGACGAAGTAGAAGTAGAAGAAGAAAACGAAGAAGAAGAGGAGAAAGAAGTAAAGGGGAAGAGGAAATAGATGGCACTTTTGATAAATCCTCCAAGTTGAATAGAGTGAGTGTAATTTCACATGTCAACGCTGTTCTCTCCACCGTGAGAACCAAGACGCAGAAGTGGACTCGTTTGAAGGGCTTGCTTGTGAGTTCTGCGGTGAGGCATAGTTAATAAGGTTGCAGTGCATCAATGTGCTCAGTGTTCACCAGCGAATTTTATGCTCCGCAATAACAAGCGGGTGCTCATCTCCCAAGAACACGAGGTAGTGTGCACGAGTGATTCGAGTTGGAACTGCCCTTCCGACTGCCTACTTGAGGTGCACACATTCTTCTCGTCTCAGGCAGTTGTCACATCGTCTGATCTCCATCCCAACTCTGATGTGTTTGGTGCTGCGACACTTAGGTTAGTAGTGCGCTCACCCATGTCAGGAGACAAGGGCAATGTGGAGGTCTACATCATCTGTCATTTCGGTGCGTTTCAGCTTACATTCAACATTTCAGCAAGGTTGGTTCCTTACCCGACAAAACCTTCCTTTCCTCTGGCCTCATATTACGCCTATTCGACCGTGACAATAGTAGTTCATTCTGCGTGATAGGCTGACATGTCTAAGAAGGTGCTAGGGTTAGTCCACATCCACATCAACAGGAATAAACCATCAGTCCTGCTTAACAGAGTCAATCTGAACGAACACTTTGTGGCAAATTCTTCACAGCATTTAATATTAATACCACATTGCACTTACAACTCAACTACCGCATTAACAATTCGCATTAGTATCTTTCCCGCCCATGTCCTAGTACCAGCAATTCTACCCCATCGTTCGAATTGAAGCGTACGGATTCGATTTAATTGAAGGATGCATCAATGGATGTCAGCATTGAAGACATCAAAAGCAGTGGAAGGTGCGCCAGGAGTAGTAGTGACTCCAGAAATGGAAGCACTAGAGGTTTCAGTGCATATCACGAATATTACAGTTAAATGCGATTCTTGTTGAATTCAAACATCACTCTTGGAAGGCTGGAAGGCAACGGAGGCTAAGGACAGCAGTCACTTCGTGCACAAAGTGAGCAACATGCATGCCTCAAATTGCGCTGATGCTTTCAATTATGCTTCTTAACTCCATACTAACACCCACAAACCGATTTACCTTACAGGACTTCGTCAACGATCACTTCTATTTTACTCTCTTCATGACACCTCCTACCGTAACATTTGATATCCTAGTGATGGTAAACTCGCTCAACCCTTTATCACTAAACGACTTTACGTAGCATAATTGATGCCACAGTTTGACGTTTTAATAAGGATTAAAATAAAGTATTTCAAAAGCAAATGCAGAAATTTAAACAACGTCCCCATTGGTCTAGATGTCATCTACTCCTTTACAGGGTCGTTATATCTTTATTTCTATCCGTGCTTACACATTTAAGCAAAATTGCATCTACGACTTCATTTACTACTAAGTTATTCCTGGAACTAATGTGGCTGTTTGAAAGCGTTTACCATTGGAGTTGGTACACTTAATAGTAATAAAACACTAACTATCGGAACGCCATCAATTCTGATTTACAGTTCACCTGAAAATTTTTTGGGGATGAATCTATAGTGCTTTGTTTATTCTGACTACTGGTTTCGGTCACTTAGGTGGCCACATTGTCCTAACCAGACGGGTCTGGCCTTTGGGCCGTACAAGCATTCCTGTTCCCTGTGCTTACGACACGCATATTCTGCCCTGATATTATACCTTCATTTACCTTCTAGGAAGTCTCAAAACACTACATTGATGGCAGCGGAAAGCGGACCTGACTTTAATGGATTTCCATCCCGATCTGCACCTCTCTTGGCAAACTGTGATGGTGCGAAAGAAGCGCGGGTGCTACAGATGGGAGAATCTCCGACATCCCATAACAGAAGGGCTGCAAACGACGTCTGTCTTCGACATCTACCCCATCTTCGTGTTCTGCAAGGAAGCTATTAACAACTGACGCTACGCTAGTCGTAAATCCTCCGGAAACATTTTTTTTGCGGAGATTTCGCTAATGCACCTGTTTAAGGAGACCAGTGTTCTAACGTTCCTCCATGGACACACCGATGGTCGGCAGAACCTCTTACTTAGAAATTAGTTTCCGAACCGAACGAAACTCCAAGTGTGTAGTTGAATTGCGTGGGGGTTTAGTGACGTGGTGGTCAAGCATTTCCTTGGTTAAGCTCGAATTTTGATGACTGGCATGATTACCTCGTAGATGATTGTTCCAGCACTGATTGCGTTGTGATGGTTGATGGTGGAGATTTGCCAAGGAGAGCGTGAGGGACGATGCTCAAAGGAGGAGAGGAACCATGTAATACCTTGTTTGTTCCGATTGCCGGTTTCGGTTTCAGTTACGGTTACTTAGGTGGTCATATTGCTCCAGCAAGACTGGCTGGTCTCCGAGCTATGCTAGCAGCATTAAACACTCTTTTTGCTTGCTGCATATATTTACATTCTGCCCTGGTATTGTGCCTTCTTTTGTCGTTAAGGAGGTCTCAGGGTGCTATAAATTCTTCCACTTATTTCGGTTTGATTTTCGCACGGAATTATAGAATCTTCTCATCCATTCCTTTTGTTACCGAAGTCAGCATTAATTGTTCTTTTAGTTTCATTATTCTCCGTTCTTTTATCGGTGCTTTCAAAAGGCAAATAAATGGATCGATAGGTTGTCATAACTTTTTGACTACTATGATTTTAAATATAATTTAACAATAAATTTTCTCCCTTTTTAACGCCCATACACTGTCCTATCTTTGTTATCGTTGAGCTAACGAATGTGTCAAGCATAACTGGTGATTTGCTTGTGATTCGTGGAATAGCAACTTCCACCACAGCCTTGGATGTCTCATCATTACCTACTTTTGCATATTTTCCACTCCTTCAACGTCAAATTCGCCATCGGTAATGGCGATCATGGCATTGAATACTTCCGCGAAAGCAGGAGGGATCCTGTCAGCGGGTAGGCCAACAAACTCCTCCCCAACTGCAGGCACCGACTCCTCATCAAGGTCGCCAAAGTAGGGATGCAATAGAGCCTGCTGCGCATTTATGCGAGACGACGGATCATAGAGAAGAAGCGCCTACGTTCAAATGAGGCGGTGACTACTTACTAGTAAGCACTTCCTAGGCACAATAATAGCAATGCTGCCGACTAAATGCTTTGCAAGTGAGTTGCAACGACTTCTGAGAAATGTGGTGGGCTTATGTGGACAGCAGTGATGGCGAGGAATAGAGAAGAGTGGGTGGGACACGACGGTCACTCACAGTGAGCAGATCAAGACCCTTCGCGTCCAGTGCATGCACAATCTTCTCCTGAGAGTAAAGTCTGTTGGCGTGCCAAGATGGAAAGGACTTGGGATTATAATCACGCAACTTTGTGACACCCGGCCAATTCTCCTCCGTTGGTAGCCCCATTATTCGAAATATGTGGAAGAGTTGATCGATCTCAGAGTCACCACGAAACAACGGATCGCCTGTTGCTATTTCAGCCAGCATGCAACCCATAGACCACATATCGACTCCACAGCAGTAGAGAGTTTCGCCAAGCAGAATCTCGGGGGAGCGATACCACAGAGTGACGACCTACAACATTGAGTGATTAGTCCGGTGAGTTGTCAACTGGTTCTAGATGACGAAGTTACCTCATGAGTCAACTTGCGAAGTGGATAACCAAATGACCTAGCCAGGCCAAAGTCGGCCAGCTTGACGATCTTTCTATCAACGTCGACCAGAATGTTCTGAGGTTTCAAATCACGGTGGATGATGTGCCTTGTAGCATTTGGTACATGAACAACTAGATGAGAGGTAACTCAACATAAGCTCCCTCTTTAACAGTGTCTGGAGGCAATCCAGTGGCCTTTTTTTCCCATTTTAACGCCTATCGTATAGGTAACGAATGTGTCAAGCATAACTGGTGATTTACTTGGGACTCCTGGAATAGCAGCTTCCACAACAGCCTCGTATGACTCACCATTGCCTACTTTTGCCTCTTTTCTAAGCTCCCACGTAGCTAACTCGATTTGGATGAAAGTAAAAAAAATTCCTCTTAGAAAAAGCGCATCGAGCTATCACACCGATCCACTTTACACCCATCAAACAGGCAGTTAGAAGTGCTTATTTCCATGCCCTACTGATTTCGTCATCTGAATCCATTCTTATAAGAATACACATTTTATTTGATGATAAATTTTACCATCGTTAAATGAGCATCCTTGAATGTGTATTTCTATCAGATGCTTAATACTGTTGTCCTCAGAATTAATTACTGTCATGACTTCTCATAGTTCTAGAGCGATTATCCAACTATAGTCATTGGTCTAGAGCTAATTAAACTTGATATTCATTTTCAATCTTTGTTGCACAGTCAAAAATGCTCAAGTCCAACTAAACAATTCTCGGCAGTCCATAGTCACTCCGTGAATCTGCACACTCTTGCAAGTTGCCTCTTTTAACTGTCAACATGAGTAATTTACGCAAAGTTGGCTTGAAATTGAAATGAGACAGTTTTGCCTTCAGTAGGTTTACTAATACCCAAGCGCCGAAGGTTGGAGCCATGTCGGGTTTTGTGATGATGTTCCAGACTGCCTATTTAGCCGCTCCGCCTTCAGCAAATTTTCAGATTGGCTAGTACTCTGGCTGCCATGCCTGTGTCTCTCTAAACCGATTTTTGTGTTCACGGTATGAAACAAAAAAAAGTAGTTTTGACCATAAGCTGTTTTGCATAATTGGGGAAAGAAATTTTGTCAGTTCGGTAAGCGAGCTATCGATGTAAGAAGTTCACTTCCACTAGGCGATTTAACTCAACCTCAACTAGACGCGAGATCTGAAGCAGCAAAGTTTTAAAGAACATATTCTCTTTGAAGATTATTAGTTAAGGGACAAGTAAAGGCCTGTCGCCATTTGGACTGATATGTAGGGCCACAAAACTCCTCCTCTGTTACTAGTTGTGGTACCAAATTGTCACTTAACCTTTACCTAACACTGTGTCCTACGCATTATTCTCAACTCTTACGGATAGACTAGCCAATTCATTTACTGAGCCTCTTGACTTTGGTTCCAGATTTATTTTCTCACTGCACTTTAATACCATTTCAGTGTTGTCAAATTATGTATGGAGACTAGGCTTACATCCTCCCTTCATTGATAAATGCCAGCCTCGAGGTTTATTTTCGTTCTTTGCGGTTCCGTATTACCTATTTAAAAAAGTAAAGTTAATCTAGAACGTCGGATTTTGTACAAATGAGCAAGTTTAAGGGGCTGCAAATGCAATAACCTCGTCTTACATTCGCCATTCAAGTTGGTACACAAATAATACCTGAATATTGTCTTCCATGCACCCTATAACAAATTCCTTTTCTTTGCGATTAGTCGACGGCGGATAGCCGTCTCGTGGTCAGGCATGCACTAGCACCTAAAAAATAACAAGTGTTCCTGCTTGCGAATGTTGTTACTGTTCTCGTACGTAGGCTCTCCTCTCATGAAAATAACCTACGGACAGTGGGTCAGTTGAACACTCATTGTCAAGCATACCAAGCCCTGATTGTTTGCAGGAATGGCCATCAAGGCTGCGGATGTAGAATTTGTAGCGTTTCGAGACTTTCTTGAAGGCAAAAGTAGGCGTAATACTACAGAGGGATTGAGACTGCTAG
This sequence comes from Taenia saginata, assembly GCA_001693075.2. NCBI lineage: Eukaryota > Metazoa > Platyhelminthes > Cestoda > Cyclophyllidea > Taeniidae > Taenia > Taenia saginata. The sequence continues at coordinate 456,050 of LWMK02000041.1, read as the reverse complement.
CATGGCCCAGAGGCCAGCCACTCCGACTGGGGCAAAATGGCCACCTAATTAAACGTAACTGAAACCACCGGTCAGAACAAACAGGGCATTACATAGCTCCTCTCTTCCTTTTGGCCTCGTTTTCAACGCTCAACTTGGTGAACCTCCCTCGACAGCCATCTCAAAGCATTCATTGCTGCAGCAAACACTCATGAGCTAACCGTGACAGCCACTAAAATTCGTGCGCTGTTTGGAAACTAATATCAGAGTAGAAAGTTCTGTCGAGCATCAGCGTGTCCATAGGGAGACTCTAGAGCACAGGTCTCCTTAACCGGGTACATTAGCGAAATCTCCACAACAAAACGTTTCCGGAGGGTTCAGGGCTAGTGTCACTTCAGTTGCTAATATCATTCTTGCAGAACACAGAGATAGAGTAGAGGTCGAGGGCAGACTTCGTTTGCAGCCCTTCTGTTATGGAATTTCAGAGATTCTCCCATGTGTAGCACGTGCGCTTCTTTCGCACCACTAGCTTGCATAAGCGGTATAGACCAGGATTGAAATCCTATAATCTAGCGTCTGCTTTCCACTGCCATCATTGTAGCATTCCGAGGCTTCCTTGAAGGTAAAAGAAGGTATATCACTAATGCAGAATACGTGCATTCAGCAAACAGAGGGGATGGGACTGCTGCCATAGGCCGGAGGCCAGCCCCATCCGCCTAGGGCAATAGGGTCACCTAAGTGACCGAAACCAAAATTGGCAGTCCGAACAAACAAGCTATTACAGAATTAAGTACAGCAAAGACTGCCACCAACACACTAGTTAACGACCACTTGTAGCATTCTTTCATTCAATCACACTGTGGATATTACTATATGTTATAATGCAACTATGGGACACCCTGATATGGACTGAAAACCTCAAGTCCTAGCTTGACACAAACAACACTTGTAGTCCTAGATAATCTTTAAAGTTTTATGTACAAAACAGGATTTTGAAGGTCATGACGTGATCATGATGTACAAGTCTTTAAATGCACTTATTATGGATGGGCAAAAGTGCAAGGAAGGAATCAAAAGCGAGTTTACTTTTGAGATTAAGTTGGGAGCAACCGTGAACTTACACGTGTTATCATTTATAATTAAAGCAGATGCTGTTCTCAATAATATCAATTCAAATAAATTTACTGTTGCAAAAAAAGAAGTGTAAGTTGGTCCCGCAAAAGTGGCAGAAGTGGTCAATTTTGCAAGGCATTAATGTAGCGTTTCGAGACTTCCTTGAAGGTAAAAGAAGGCATAGTACTAGGGCGGAATACATATATTCTGAAAACAGAGGGGTTGAGGGCTGCTGGCATGGCCTGGGGGCCAGTTAGCCCGGGCTAGGACAATATGGCCACCCAAGTGACCGAAACCAGCAGTTTGAACAAACAAAGTATTACACAGTCCCTCTCTTCTTTCGAGCGTCGTTCCCGACGCTCCCCTCAGTCAGCTCCCACGAGCTGACCATGCCAATCATCGAGATTCGAGCGCATATGTTCTTGTAGTGCCATCAATTCTGCGTAGCACTCGGTGCAGCAAATACGCATTTCTCAGTCCTCCTCTAGCACGATAATGTGCCCCAATGAAAGATGAAAGTACGAATCTTAGTTTTCGAAAGGGTCGAGACACACGCAACAAATATTGTGATTCCAGGCTTTTTGATGCCATGGAAGAAACGCGAGGGTTTCGTAGAACTCGGAGCAAATGGGGCGTTTGGGCCTCATAGGAACGGAATGTACGCGATCCAAGTGCTATCGAATGGCGTCCTGCACATTCTACTTAAGGAATGATTGACCACAATGTCGCTGATCCTTCTTAGCAGTTGCACTAGACTTGGAGTTCACGGCTAGTGTCGCTTCCGTTGTTAATAGCTTCCTTGCAGAACACGAGGGCGAGAAAGGTGCCGAAGATGGATGCCGATCTCAGCCCTTCTGTTATGGGATGCCAGAGGATCTCCCATCCGTAGCACATGCACTTCTTTCACACCGCCAAATTTTGCCAGAAGCGGTATGGAGCAGGATAGAAATCCATCAAAGACGGGTCCGCTTTCCGCTGCCACCAATGTAGCGTCCCGAGATTCTCCTTAAGGTAACGAAGGCACAGTACTAGGGCAGATTTTAACTATGGAAACAGAGAGCTTGGAGGCTGTTGGCACGGCCCAAAGGGCCGGCCAACCGGCTAGCACAAAATGGCCACCCAAGTGACCGAAACCGGCAGTTCGAACAAACAAAGTATTACAATTGACACCATCAGATTTGGCCATTTATAGCGTACACAGTTTCATTACCCTCTTAAAACAATGGTATCTTTCTTAACAAACTTTGGGTACAGAGGGTGGATGGTGTATTTGCCCTCCATTACAAGTAAATTAAATCTATTTAATTCCTTAAGCAGGCTCAGGGTGAGTCATGGTGGACATAGAAGAGAGACACACATACATCTGGAAGCCTTGTTCGACCCAACGATAAATTAAAGCCCTTTTTTTTAGAAAATAGACTCTATGCGAGTTAAGTGCACATCTATTTTTCCCTAGCAATTTAACTAAGACAGATAGAATGGGCATCTGTTCACAAAACGCTTTTCTTTAACAAAGAGCACTTCTACTCGATTGGAAGATAACTACACAAAACAAAAGCATCAATCTTCTTCCCTTTGTCCCAACAATAATAGCCAAGACAATCACAGGGAGATCGGTGAAGCCACAAGATTTCCATTGGATGTTTTCCCTTGATATGCTTAAAAGATTAAAAAGTCTTTGCTTACACGATTAATTAAAAGTTATAATACAAGGAGAGTTAAATTTATGGGCTTCGCATGGGAAGCACATTCAATTAACATGGATGGAATAAAAGCATGGATAGGTAGTCATGGAATGGCATAGACTATTTCGCAGTTAAAAGGTAATGTTTAAACATTACAGCTGTGTTTCATAAATTTGTAGCAAACCACAAGATGGAATAAAGGGCGGTACTGAGAGAGATACTGAATTGGGCAGAAGGACATCTGCTTTGATAAGCTATCTCACACTGATCGTTTAAATCGAGATAGGACTTCACATTACATTTTTTATAACAAGCAATGCTACCGTTTCACTAAAAAGTGCAGCAAAACATGTTAAGTTTAGTGTTTTGAGACTTCCTTGAAGGCAAAAAGAAGGCATAATACTAGAACAGAATATATAATCAGTAAACAGAGCAATGGGGCTACTGGCAGGGTCCGGAGGTCAGCAAATCCGGCTGGGGCAACATGGCCACCTAAGTGACCGGAACCGAAACCGGCAGTCAGAACAAACAACGTATTACATGGTCCCTCTCTTCTTCCAAGCGTCGTCTCTGACGCTCACCTTGGCAAGCGTCCCGCGTCGGTGCTGGAACAAACACCCACGAGGTAACCGTGCCAGTCATCGAAACTCGAGTCCGACTGAGGGGGTACCTGACCACCGCGTCATTGATCCCTCTTGGCGTTTCGACTGGACTCGGTGTTGCGTTCGATTTGGAAACTACGTTCAGAGTAAGAGGTTCCGCCGAGCATCAGCGTGTTCATAGAGAGAAGTTAGAACACCAGTCCCCTCAACCAATCTCTGTGACGAAACGTTTCCAGGTGGTCATTGGCTAGAGTCGCTTCAGCAACTACTAGCTTTCTTGCAGAACACGGAGATGGGGTAGATGCCGAAGGCAGACGTCGTTCTAAGCCCTTCTGTTATGGAGCGTCACTACTTCTCCCATCCGTAGTACATGTACTCCTTTTGCACCACTACAATTTGTCATCAGCGATATAGATAGGGCTAGAACTCCACTGAAGTTGAATTCGCTTTCCTCTGCCACCAACATAGCATGCCGAGACTTCTTTGAGGGTCAAAGAAGGGCAGAATATAAGTACAGCAAATAGAGGGAATGGGGCTGATGGCACAGTCCGGAGGCAATATAACCGCCTAACTGACCAAAACCAAAAGTGACAAGAAGTGCGTCTTCATTTTCATAGTCCAGCTAGTCCAGCTCAGCCGACTGTCATCAATAAGTCCGACCACAGTAGCAGTGAAGGCAAAAATGCATGTAGCATCACGTGATGGTGGAAGTCTTCTGCCAACTCATATCCGCGCATGGAACATCTCACTGTCGACCTACGACCGACGTCTAGCCACCTTTGGTAAAATTTACACCAAAGACAAATTGTCTCTTGACAATAGTAAAAACTACACAGTTAGCTACAAAATATGTATTTTTACTTTCGAAACGTTAATAAATTTGGGTTGTCGTAGGAAATTTTATTTTTAATACAAAGTACGACTCGAAAAAAGAAGGAGGCTAGGTCTCAATCTTAAATCACCAGCATTCGAAACGCCTTGTCTCTATACGTGCGCAAGTTTTAAAAAAAAACTTGTAATTCGGTTTCCATAATCCAGCTGCTTCCTGACTGCGGTAGAGTCGTTGTATTAAACGAGACGTTTTTAGAAACCAATTGGCCCTTCCGTTACTGGTCCTCAATATTTCAGCTCTTAAAACCGGATGCGTTTTAACATGTCAGCCTTGCATAACTAACAACCGATCTCCTTTGATGTAAAACTTCCTCCTAAAGTGCCCTTACAGTAGTAAAACTTCAGTACTATTAGCGACCTAGGGTAAAACAAAATTACACCAACCACAGTTTTTATTGTCGTTTGAGAGCTTTAGCAATAACGTGACTGTGAAATGAATGAAGGTAAACTTTGTACCCTTGGCCAAAACAATCAAAATTCCCTATTATTTGAATAAATTCAAGTAGAGATGGGTTTTCTTAGGTCTGTTGCTATGCGGGAAAAAAAATTTTTTGTGAATTACTTATGTAGGATTTAAATTGTATACTTTGATGCATAAAAATTATTTGAGAAAACCGATCTGCTGTGGTAGAATAGATTTGGAAATCCTACAGCACAGAAGTGCAGCGCCACGAGGCTTCCTTGAAGGCAAAAGAAATATAAAACTAGGGCAGAACAAACGAGGTATTACATGGTCCCTTTCTTCTTTCCAGCATCGTCTCCGCCGCTCCTCTTGATAAGCCTTCCAAGTCAGCCATCACATTGTAATCGGTGCTGCAACAAACACTCATGAGGTAACCGTGCCAGTCATCGAAACTCGAGTCCAACTGAGAGGATGCTTGACCACCGCGACAATGATCTCTCTTGGCAGTTCAACTTCACACTTGGAGTAAGAGGTTCTGTCGAGCATCAGAGTGTCCATAGGGAGACGTTAGAACACCAGTCTCCTCAACCAGGTGTGTTAGGGAAATCTCTGCAACAAACCGTCCCCAGATGGTTCACGGCTAGTATCGCTTCAGTTGTTAATAATTTTCTTACAGAACACAGAGGTGGGTCGGATGACGAAGGCAGACGTAGATCACGACCCTTCTGTTATGGAATGTCAGAGATTCTTCCATTCGTAGCGCCAGCACTTCTTTCGAGCCACTTGTCCGGATAAAAGTCCCATAAAGTCGGATTCGCTTTTCGCTGCCACCAATGTAGCACCGCAAATCTTCCTTTAAGGCCAAAGAAGGCATAATATTAGGACACATCATATATATTCAGCTAACAGAGGGATTGAGGGGTGCTGGCATGGTCCGGAGGCCAGCTCGGCCCATCTGGGGTAATATGCCCACCCAATGGACCGAAACCGAAACCGACCGTTGGAACAATGTTTTACAGGAAGGTTCATTTGAAACTACTCAAGAATTTGACAATTAACTCAAGCCTAGTTACATTCTTTTGAGTCATAAATAGACCTAGAGTGAAAGTTTAAGGAGTCAAAACTATCTCGATGTTGCCAGAATCAAAATAATTAATGTGGTTAAGTCTGGATAACATTCGGAGAGAAATATGCAATGTAATTAGGATCAAATTTCAAGGAGCCAACTCCTATAGTTGATTAAAAAGGGTTCATTTTTAGTCGAAGTATTTTCTTGAAAGCTCAAGTTGGAATATCGCTTACCTTTGCTAAGCACTTGGAAAATGCATTTACGTAAATTTGCTAATTGTCAAAAAGGAATTTGAAAGCAATGTTGCCTTTGCCGAATTTGAAAAACCTCTCACTGATTTATTCTTGTCACCTATTAGGTTTCGATCTATTTTAATTTTCCTGTAACAACCAAAGATGTCATGATTATCGGGAGGAAATGTGCTGGAAAGGCTAATTTGTTCATTTGAGGCACAATTTATAATGCGCGAGAGGACCCAAGTGGTTCCTCTTAGGATTCCGAGGTCCCTTCGTCATAAGCAATCCCATATCTTGCCATCCGCCTGTATCATAATAAGGACGTCCCGGAGCAACCAGCCTTCAAATAGCAGGGGTTGAAGAAGGGAAGGGGAAGAAAGGGGAGATCCATCTACACACTTCGTTCGAATCAGCCACTCCACTGTTTCAAGAATAGAATGTCTGATGACGGTCATAGGAGTTAGTTGAGTGTATACTTACTGAATGAAGGGGATAAATATTCCCAAAATTTATTCGTATCACGGACGTTGCTCTTTTCAACAGTATGAAATAGATAAACATCATGTATACCCAAGGGCGCCTGTCGTAAATGTACAATGCAGGGTATAAAGTCAATTTTAGTTTAGAGTGTCAGCAAGAAGCACTTAATCTTGATTGCTTGTTTTACTGGACTCTGCTCTACACAGTTATGACAAGGTGAGATGAGTTGGGCTGAACTTACCTTGGCTTGTTTGGTGAGAAAGCACTGACGTGCAGATCTGCCACCTTCCTGTCTTCGCTGCCATTTGCAAGAGTTGAGGGGAAACCCCGATTCTCCCCAAGAAATTCACCTTTGTAGGGCGCACAGCAAGGGGAATTAGGGTGTAAGGCCTGCGACTTCCATCAATGGCCTTCCAGTCGCAATGGAGTTGAACTTCAAAAGGTGCAACTCACTTCTGCCTCAATTCTCTCGTCTTCATTCTAACCAACCGACTCAAACGAAGTGGTACTTTCACCTGAAATACCTTAAACTTTCTTTCAGTCATAAGGTGATTTTGTAGATCGGGGTCGCTCATCCACTATGCTTTAACCTTTCAGTGAATAAGCATAAAAATACTCTTGTCTCATCATCCAGCCATTTTGAGCACCAAGTGGTAAATCGGTTCCTCTCTAGGGCATTTGTAATTCATATTAGTTTACTAATGGTCTCATCGAGGTTATGCTTGTTTAGAATAATCACTCCAACATGAAACGGGTTCAGTCCGGTATAAGATCACAACTGTTGTCTTCAAGCAAATATGGCTTTTTTTTAAAGGAACAATGTTTTTGTGGGATATTTTTATTATCTGCATAAAAATTAATGGGAATTGTTTCAATAAATGAGTTAAATTTCTCATTATTAAGCTGTCAATTGTCCAATTGGTGATTGATCCAATCGGCTTTTGACACAATAGAATGCCAACTCTCTAAACAATTTTCTATGTCTTGTGGTGTTAATTGCTGAAAGCAAGGGTTGCAGCCATTAATTTTAGTGCGTGAGCAGCGATGTGATCGTGGACACATTGTACGACGAAGTAAAGACGACAACGATGCCAACAAAGGAGAACGTGGTGTAAGAGACTTCAAACGGCAGCAGTGTAGATGGAGAAGCTTGTTAACGCGTGGTCTATTTGATAGAGCACCAAAATACCACGGCAGCAGGGAAACTAAGGGTAGTAGTGAAAGAAAACGTGGAAAGTTCAAAATTACAGCTAATGATTACCTTTCTATAGGTCCATAATGCAGTACTCGGTTGTTTATCATCTATTTGGGCGAATTCAAACGTCGAATTTGTGCACTCGGTGCATTTCCTTCCACGTGGACGGTCGCTGAGGCTGTTTTTTTTTTTTGAGACTCTAAAATGTGTTGACATTTTCACCATTTTGGCAATTTCTTTTGCAACACTTTAACCTCCAAAACCATGGAAATGCTCACTACAGCTGGAGGAGAAAAGTTCTAGCAGCACTGACAACCAAATAAGTACAGTCTATTTCTTTTGCAGAGGATTTTAGGATTCCTCACTAAAACCCATCTTCTTTGTTATTGAATTATTTACTAACCACCATGATTACTGTATTTCTGCTCCCATAGTCTTCTTTCTTTATTAAATACAGTCATGAAATTGAATTGAATTGAATTAGCCGCTCTTCACCCTTGTTATTTTGGTTACTCGCACTCCCGCAATACATCCATTAGCATGGACGGCGGACGGTTTACTATAATGCTAACCCGAGATTCACTTAACTAGCTTTCTAATGACGGTGGAAATGGAATTATCCCATCAACAACGAAGTAATGGTACCTTGGTTTCACAGGACAAAGAGTCAGATTTGTATTCCTCCTCCCTTTCCTGTAAGCATTTAGAGGTCATTTAACCTGTAAAACTACCATTTCTCATTGTTCGCATTATTAATTGTTCATTTTCTCAGCACCATTTCATTTCATTTCATCCCACTCTCCCTACCTCTTACTCAGGCTGAGATTCACCTTTAGAATGTGCATACCAAAATAAGGAGTTGGCATTCCTCACAGCATGGTAAAGATTTGCGGAGGAAAAGGAGCAGGGTAGCAATGTATTGAGGTGGTAGAAGAGAAGTCAAAAATTTTACTCCCATTTTGATTTTATTTGTGCCTTGAGATGCCACTCCGATAGCTACGCATTTAAGAAGCAGCCATTAAACAAGTCTTATTTTTAATCACACACTGAGCAGTCTCAGCCTCGTCTAGAAACGTGAAGATAACCACATACAATCGTGTTAAAAAAAATTTTAATTACAAAGACTGGACCGTAGGTATGTGAGCGATGAAAAGTAAAAGGTCGGTGTTGCGCTTGCTTATATTAACTGATATTCGAAGGGTTTACTAAGGGAAGTAATTAAAGGATGCAACTCGGGGCATTGTGAAGGATTTGTAAAAGAAAAGATGATTAAATTATTGCGTTCTACTTTAAGAAGTGATGATTTTTAAAGGTACACTAAGAATCAGCTTCATTTAAGCGATGAACTGGGTGCATTGGTAGCCATTCAATCAATCACTATGGTGACAACAGATAAGTCCCTTCATAAAAAAAAAAACATTTAAATAAGTAGTGCATAAAAATTATGTAGCGGACGCATAGCCCGTACACTGGTGGTTTAGAAAATACGCTTTGATAGAGGGATTTATTAATTACTATTGCAGCGCCCCGAGACTCCCTTAAAGGCGAGATACGGCATAATAATGGGGCAGAATACAGATATTCAGAAAACTGAGAGAACGGGGCTGCTGGCATAGTCTGGAGACCAGCTGGACCGGCTAGGTCCACTCAAGTGACCAAAACTAGCAGTCCAAACAAACGAGGTAGTACAGCATCGCCCCTGACGCTCACCTTGGTAAACCTCCCGCATCAGCCATCACAACGTAATCAGTGTTGGAACAAACACTTACGAGCTAACCATGCCAGTCATCAAAATTTCAGTCCATCAGAGGAGATACTTGACCACCACGGCAATGATGCCTCTTGGCACTTCGACTTCACTTGGAGTTTCGTTTGGTACGGAAGCTAAATTCAGAATAAGGGGTTCTGTCAAGCATCGGTTTGCCCAAGGAGTGACGTTAAAACACCGGTCTCCTTGGGTAAGTATAGTAAGGAAATCCCCACAACGAATGCTTTCATGGGACTGACGACTGGTGTCACTTCACTTGTTAATAGCTTTCTTGCAGAACATGGAATTGGGATAGATGCTGAAGGCAGACCTCGTTCTAAGCCCTTCTGTTGTGAGATATCAGAGATTCTCCCATCTGTAGTATGTGCACTTCTTTCACACTGCCACAGTTTATCAAGAGTGGTAAAAATCGGGATAGAATTCCATTAAAGTCCAGTTTGCTTTCCGCTTCCACTAGTGTAGTGTCCCGAGGCATAGTATTGGGGTAGAATACATATATTTAGCAAACAGAGGGTACAGGACTGCTGGCCACTCGGCAAGGGCAATATAGCCACCTAGGTGACCAAAACCGAAACCGGCATTTGGAACAAATAATGTTTTACAATCATAATGATGGTTTGCAGCGATAGGAATCTTAAGAACAAGGTACAAGTTGGACTAATCTGAGTGATGCACAAATTACCCGCCACTTGTTCACCACTATTGCTGAGAATTTTGGGGTATAACCTCAAAATTAACACAAACGATATGTAGGAGATGAAAGGTGGGAATAACTTCATAAATAATTCTCTGAATAAAATGCTATTTTAAGAATTGAAGTGTAGTAAGATAGTGTTATGAATTATTATGAAAATTGAGTAAATGTTTGCAGATTCTTCACATACTTCATTCACCAACTTATCAAACTCACAATCCACCTTCCTTTTCCAACAAAATGCACGCCTACACCACCTTCCACATCAATCACTTGTCCTACTCCATCACTAAAAGCCAACAAAAAACAAATCCACAATGGACACTTCACTTCGCATGTGATGCTCCATAACAACGTCAAGGAGAGTTGACAGGCGATTAATGAAAGGCATCAGACTAATGTGTAGGATAGCGATGACGATGAGGAGAAGAGAAGGAGGAGAAGTGGAGGACGAGAAGGATCCAGCACCACCTCCTCTTCTCTTCCCACCACAATGTTCTACTCCTCAACACAGGCCACTTTTGTGCCAATCAGTCTGTCTGTTTTACAAGCTCCTCAGGAAGAAGAGGAGGAAGAAGAAGGTTGGCTCACACACCTCCATTTCCATTCTATCCTATCCTATACCATCACGCCCCATCCCATCCCACCCCACTCTATCCTACAATGCTGCGTTGTACTTCTCCGCTCCGTCCCGTTCCGTCTTGTTGCGTTTTGTTGTGGTTCGCTTCATACCGAGTAGATCGACCTCATTCGTAACTTCTAATAGAGCTTCAGTAGGCAAACAGTTGATGACGGACAACTCTGTCTGCAGTTCATCACACACAAAGCAACCATACTCTATTGCAGCTGAAGCAGCGTCCCAGTAAGTGGGGACATGATGGTTGAATTCTTTGTGGATGATCAATGACGTGTTTGCTTGCCGAGTGAAATCTTGGCATACCAACACTAGCACCCATCACAAAACGGTTGGTTGGTGAGTCTAGTCGAACCGCCTGTCTGTGAGTCAGTTTGATAATGCAAGTGGGAGGAAAGAGGAACTGGCTGGTGACCTCTCCAGACTATCATTATAACTTATTAATTTAGCACCTCTAAACAATTCTCTCTGCCAGTAGTCGTAGAAATAAAAACCAATTTCCGCATTATCCAGCTTCCAATCATCTTGGTGAGCATGATTTCAAGCTCCTCTTTCCGAGCTTCAGACCTTCATTTATGTGTCAATATTTATGTACAATTTTCACCCTTGTGGAGAATGGACACTCTTCCACAGAATGATACATCGACCCCTTAGTGAATCATCATCTCAATCTAATAAAATATGTATGTCTCTCCTTGAGGGTGGTTTGTTATGTTGTCACACCTTCTTTAAGAGCTACATAACAAAGTTAAAGTGGAGTTGCTGTAGCATTGCAACCCAATTCAACTCGGTACGCAAAGCAAACGTGCCCGTACCACATCGACAGATAGACAGAGAGACCGACTGGCTGATTTGGACCGACTGATAATACAACGTCTCAAAAAGAATTCATGTAAACGGTCTCACCCAGTTTATATTAGGTCATCGCCAGCAGCTAAATCCAAAATCGCACAGATCTTGTAGCTACTGAGTGCACTGCATTGGTCACCAAAAGATCTTTTGTATGGATTTAAGGGAAAATGCGGAGTGAGAACCGAAATGGTGCTGATTATGTTCATACTCTCCAAAGGGATTCTTATAAGCTGCGATGGCTACCATTCGACATATCTTCTGTTAGTGCAATTCACTGACTAGTCTCGCTCCCAAGGACATTTTGATTGCTTTGCATTGGGGTGCGTATTCATGCTTCCATAATATGGAGAAACTTAACTTTCTCGCCTTCTAAGCTATCAAAACTGAGGATAGAACATTTTTTGAGTCATTGAATCCTTTCAACAAAGGTGACACTTTAGTATCTGTGAGAGTTGATGTAGTGCCTGTTGCACTTCTCCTTCGCAAATGAGTCCTCCCTTGTCATTTTTCAGGCCTGTGAGACCTAAAATATTCACACATACTACTAAGGACTCGTTAGTACTGCCAGTCCTATTTGGAGCTCAAGTTATCTCTGGAGGGGCCAAATGGCATGCGATTGTTGAGGCGGTTTCGTTGAAAAATGCAGCCCCATTTCCCATTCAAGTAAGATCATATTCTAACACTAACTGTCAAGGGTAAAATTTCGATGTAAATGTCTAATTTGAAGCAGAGCACCTAAGTAAATCCAAAAAAAAATTACTTTGAGGATAGGTCATAAGCATTAAAATCTCATCCGCCTACCTCAGCCAATTGCTCAATGCTCAGTGGTGTGGAGAGATTATTCTTGCATAGTATTACCGACGTCTCACCTCACTGATTCTAATTTTTGAGCCACTTTTGGCAAGCCCAACTCCAATGCCAAAATTACCTAGCCAGAAAACAAAAACATGGTCTTACTTCCCACATCTCTGTTTGTTTTTCAATTTAATACTTGGAGTAAAAACTGCTGCTGGCTAGGTTCACGTCAACCTCATAGGTACTGAATGCTTTGGCCACTCATCGAATGGCTGAAATTTTAATTAAAAGCTTTAACTAAACTGTTGTCGATGCTCTTATTTTTGAATGAATGGTATATAAAATCCTCCTATTAGTCTCATATTCACAATCTTCATTAATTATGAGGAAATTTTCACAAAATCACTTAAAGTCCATCCTTATACTCAGTGAATGTTTACTTGATGTTAAAGTGCTGTTCCTGTGGCGTCCCTAGACCGCCTTGGAGGCAAAAGAAGGCATAATATTAGGATAGAATGCAAATGCTTAGGGAACAGAGGAAACGGAGCTGCTGGCATAGCTCGGAGGCTAGCCCGTACAATATGGCCACCTAAGTGACCGAAACTGGCAGTCAGAACAAACAAGGTATTGCATAACTCCTCTCCTCTTTCAAGCGTCGTTTCCGCCGCTCATCTCGGCAAATCGGCCGCTTCAACCATCACAGCGTAATCAGCGCTGGAACAAACACTCACGAGCTACCCGTGCCAGTCATCGAATTTCGAGCCCAACTGAGGAGATGCTTGACTACCACGTCACTGATCTCTCTTTGCATCTCGACTGCATTCGGAGTTTCGTCCGGTTTGGGAAATAAATTCAGATTAAGAGGTTCTATCGAGCAACGGCTTGCCCGTAAGGAGACTTTAGAACAAGAGTCACCTTAAGCAGGTACGTTAGGGAAATCCCCGCGACGGAACGTTTTAGGAGTTTCACAGAGAAAACGCGGGTAGGGTGGATGCCAAAGGTGGACGCCGTTTTCAGATGCCAGAGATTCTCCCATCCGTAGCACGTGCACTCCTTTCGCACCACTACAATTTGTCACCAGTGGTGTAGATCAGGACAAAATCCATCAATGCCGGGTCTGCTTTCTGCTGCCACTAATGTGGCGTCCCGAGACTTCCTTGAAGACAAAAGAAACATAATAATAGGGCAGAATACATACATTCAAAAAACGTAGGGAACAGAGCTGCTAGCATTGTCCGGAGGCCAGCCCACCCAGCTAGAGCAATATGGCCACCACCGGAACCGGCAGTCAGAACAAACAAGGTAATACAGTTTCAGTCTCTTCATGGAGCCATAGTAGTGTATGCGTATACTCTGCTACAATATGCTTGTTCACACCTCAGAAGAGGATATTTATGGGCTCATCTTCTACTTCTTTGCAATTTTGTCACATTCTATTTAATTCTCTTGCTTCAAGTGGACAAACTACCAGCCTTAAAGTCTACCCAAATGTAGAATCATAAAATGAGTTTTAAAAAGTGATTCATAAAGGTTAATCTAGATCGAAAGCCATTGTTTGTCCAGTTCCAATGTGAAGTAAGGATGGTAATCACTTGGATAATAAGCACCAGGTCGGTATGTAGGATAAGGGTGTGAGGATGTCGAAGAGCAGGAGGAGGAGATGGTGGGGGATTGAAAAGGTTGGATGTCTTAAAAATATCTTGCTCAATTATCCTAAGGCTGTGAACATTAAGCTGACCATCCTCAGCACTCATGCAGAAAGTATAAATAGCTTTCAACCTCACCTTTTTTGCTTACCGAAATAAAAGAGCTGCATTCCCGATCCATTAAGGGATTTTTCATCCCATCCAACTCTTGCTTGACTTGACCAAACTCTTTTTCAAGGAATTAATGCTAAGCAAAATTTTGCACCCCTAATGCATGCACAAAGTCTACCACTTAAAAGTGCATGATTAAAAGTACGTTTTACTTTAAAGACTGGTATACCGTTTCGAACGATGACTATGAAATCAGAGCTTGCCTCAGAATCATGTGGAGAAAATTATGCAAAAGTCCTTATTACTTCTACTTACTTTATCAAACAGCGTTGGGCGTTCTAGCTTGTTTACCGACTTGCAGACAGGCAGCTGGACTGACTGACCGACCGACCGACTGATTTATAATTGGGAATAGTGTGGGTATGCCAAGATTTCACTTAGCAAGCAAACATGTCATTGATCATCCACAAAGAATTCAACCATCATGTCCCCACTTACTGGGACGCTGCTTCAGCTGCAATAGAGTATGTTAGCTGCGTATGATGAGCTGCAGACAGAGTTGTCCGTCATCAACTGTTTGCCCCCTGAAGCTCTATTAGAAGTTACGAATGAGGTCGATCTACTCGGTATGAAGCGAACCACAACAAAACGCAACAAGACGGAACGGGACGGAGCGGAGAAGTACAACGCAGCATTGTAGGATAGAGTGGGGTGGGATGGGATGGGGCGCGATGGTATAGGATAGGACAGAATGGAAATGGAGGTGTATGAGACGGACTGATTGGCACAAAAGCGGTCCGTGTTGAGGAGTAGAACATTGTGGTGGGTGGGGAAGAGGAGGTTGGGCTGAATCCTCCTCGTCCTCTACTTCTCCCCCTTCCCTTCTCCTCATCGTCATCGCTATCCTACACATTAGTCTGATGCCTTTCATTAATCGCCTGTCAACTCTCCTTGACGTTGTTATGGAGCATCACATGCGAAGTGAAGTGTCCATTGTGGAT
The DNA here is from genome assembly GCA_001693075.2 of Taenia saginata. NCBI lineage: Eukaryota > Metazoa > Platyhelminthes > Cestoda > Cyclophyllidea > Taeniidae > Taenia > Taenia saginata. The sequence continues at coordinate 440,896 of LWMK02000041.1, read as the reverse complement.
TTGTTTTTTGTTGGCTTTTAGTGATGGAGTAGGACAAGTGATTGATGTGGAAGGTGGTGTAGGCGTGCATTTTGTTGGAAAAGGAAGGTGGGTTGTGAGTTTGATAAGATGGTGAATGAAGTATGTGAAGAATCTGCAAACATTTACTCAATTTTCGTAATAATTCATCATACCAACTTATCACGTTGTCATATATTTGTAAGCTTCGTGTTGATTGCTCAAAGTCCTGCTCTTTCTGCTCGTACTCTTACCCTGTCCCTACGTTTGTATGAGTGACGAGGTCCTCAGAAATACGCCGGTTATTGCAATGTCACGAGAAAAATGCTCTCAGGAACTTTATTTAAACTTTCCATATTTAGTAAATGTCATACGATAACACACTTACTGTTTGTGGTTTGTTCCTAACTTGTCATGTTTGCTTGCAATCCAAAGGCTCTTGCCTCTTCCCAGCATACATCACGAAAACGTTCGAGTGAATAAAAAAGATACCTATAGCTAGAAGTAACAGCGTTTCAATAAACTCTTTAAAAACAGAATTGAAATAGCAACGGAAAAATAAATTATGAGGAAGCATTTATCACAAAGCAAATATTCAAAAAGGCCACATTTATGTTAGCTTTTCCGATTCAGTACATCACTACTTTTGCACCTAGCATTACCATTTTTCTAGGTGAGATTATGTTCACAAAGAAAGAATGTTTTCTTTTATGGATACTTGGCTGTCATTTTTGTCAATGAAAACGTTTTTTTTTACTGCAAAGGTGTGCTTCTACTCCTCCACCGCTAGGGAAGTTGCTATCAGTTTTGTATCAAAGACAAACACAAAGGTTGGCGATATGACTGACTGTACCGTAAAAGAATTGGGCTTAAGAATAGGCCAAGACTGTGGAAAGAAGACTAAAAACTTTATGCTTACTTTGACTAGAGAATACACATAGATTCAAGGGCGGAATAAGAGCTAAAATACCTTTTTTAAGCATAAATGAAAAGTAGCCATTCATGCTATAAATAGGAGTGAAAACAAGGCAAACGTTTGGGCAAACACAAAAGGGGTGCGTCTTTTGTCGTGCTTCTCAAAAAAGCTTTTGATTTAACAGCTGAATGACAAGAACATGTTAATGCAACAAATTTTGCATTTCAGAGGTAGTTTTGTAAAACCAATTCGATACTACTCTACTACTTAGTTCTAATTTCAGTAGGTACATCTGCACCCCTCACGTAAATATTGAGGTTGAATGGTAGCAGCAACTCGAGTATTTTGATGACCAACAACTTTATTAATTACAGATACCTTTTGTAGTTTAACTTTGTGATGAAGACCTTAAAGTAATGAAGGCTGTGAAGTAATGTTGGTTTAAATGGGGAAATAAATGAGTAGTGCATTCAGCTATAAGTGTCCTCCCAGACCTCATGTGAGCTAATAAAAAACCAATTTTCTGCAGCTCCAAGACTCCTCTCTAAAGCCGAAATAAGCCATGCTCAAAGGCTCAGAGGATCATTCTGTTGACCAGAAGCACAGCCTAAGGAGACAAGAGTCCGCATGGTCAAGCTTGCATGCTTGTGACGAGTCCCGGAAGCACCCGGAACGATACAAAGGACAATAAAGGCTGGTAGTCAGGGCGCCTAGTGCCGGTAGCTAAGATCCTGTAGAAAATAAGATTTTTAGCTGTTGTAAGATCTGATAAAACAGGAATGGTTTACAAGGTAAACTACTTATCAAAATGTGGGATAAAATTAAACAGGAATCCAATTTAAGGCAAATAATACATTGATACTGAATGCTGTGAAGAATTTGCCACAAAGTGTTCGTTCAGATTGACTCTGTTAAGCAGGACTGATGGTTTATTCCTGTTGATGTGGATGTGGACTAACCCTAGCACCTTCTTAGACATGTCAGCCTATCACGCAGAATGAACCACTATTGTCACGGTCGAATAGGCGTAATATGAGGCCAGAGGAGAGGAGGGCTTTGTCGGGTAAGGAACCAACCTTGCTGAAATGTTGAATGTAAGCTGAAACGCACCGAAATGAGAGACGATGGAGACCTCCACATTGCCCTTGTCTCCTGACATGGGTGAGCGCACTACTAACCTAAGTGTCGCAGCACCAAACACATCAGAGTTGGGATGGAGATCAGACGATGTGACAACTGCCTGAGACGAGAAGAATGTGTGCACCTCAAGTAGGCAGTCGGAAGGGCAGTTCCAACTCGAATCACTCGTGCACACTACCTCGTGTTCTTGGGAGATGAGCACCTGCTTGTTATTGCGGGGCATAAAATTCGCTGGTGAACACTGAGCACATTGACGCACTGCAACCTTATTAACTATGCCTCAACGCAGAACTCACAAGCAAACCCTTCAAACGAGTCCACTTCTGCGTCTTGGTTCTCACGGTGGAGAGAACAGCGTTGACATTTGACATCACACTCACTCTAGTCAACTTGGAGGATTTATCAAAAGTGCCATCTATTTCCTCTTCCCCTTTACTTCTTTCTCCTCTTCTTCTTCGTTTTCTTCTTCTACTTCTACTTCGTCTCCTTTGTCTTCGTTTGGAGGTGTGATTTCGAGGCGCAGATATGCACCGCCGAATCATCCTTTCATGCTGTGGGGCAGTGAGTGAGAATAGTGGCCATTGCATGGGTACTTACCACACTTCCCTTTCACCGACACATGTAAGGCGAGTGAAGAAGGAAAAGGGCATTGCACACTCCAACAGCGGATGGGGAACTCCACTCTCCGGTGCTGACTTCTCTCCACTACTCTTGTTACGCATGACTTTCTTCTTTCTTCTCCCTTCACCTAAGACAGTGCTCCAGTTGTTTTGATTGCTGAATGCGAACTGTCTGGTTGCATTAGCTTGTGGGATGTTGAAGTGTATCACTTCACAAACTTACACCCACTGACATGATTGAGAGGATGCACTGTCACCGACATGCCAAATCCACGTTGTGGATCGTGAAGGACCTTGCATCCGCCTCCACCTCGGACGTTTGCGAAACATGAAGAAAGGCAATGCAGCAGTTGTTTAGTTGTGAATTTAACGAGAGCATTTGCTGTGAGCATTTGCCCTCAAAATGAGCTGGCATCAAGGTGAATGGAAGAGACTAGGTGAAATCGACCGCCAAAGTGGATGCCACCATCTTGAGGGAAGGAGAAAGTACGGCAAGATCTGATTGGATCATAATTTAATGGTGTTGGGAGGAATGAAAGAAATGGGTGGTGGAGTAGCGATGGGTGGAGGGAGAAGTGAATGTGTTTCACTGGATAAGTGGGAGGGAAGTGCATGTGTGAGGAGCAGTCGACCACTGGACTGCCATCACTTGACTCCACTTCCACCAGGTGTCCTTGATTCGCCATACCAACGTGCTTTCGCTTCCAATCCGCAACATCATCACCGTGACGCTCTATGAAACGTGCAATATCCTCAGCATAGATTGTCCAAATTCTGAAGTTAAAGTTGGGGCAGAGTGGGAGGAAAGTCGCTGCCAGTGAGCGTGTTGCGGAACAGCCGAGGTGCATCCGAATTCCACTAACGCCAACGGTGCACTTCCCTCCCTCCCTCCCCAAAACGAAACAACTTGTGTGGATGCGAATCTTGTGCTGCAGACGTCGAGGAGTTGGCACGCTTATTACGTGATGAACGCGCAGTTGTGGGAGCGTGCTTTTGTGTTGCCTCAGTGAAATGGCTTTTAATAATTTGTGGATTTTTTGGCGAAGTATGCACACTGCGAAAGCCAGCACGCGAGTGTCTGCAACATTTATGAGTTGTCCACACACTCCCTGTGTGTACGTGTGTGTGAGTGTGTGGAATGTAGAAGGCGAGTGCAGCCATCTCAGCCCCATTTATTAGGTGGTGTTGGATAAACGAGGTAAAATTTCCCCAGAGACTTTGCTGTGTTTAAATATTCAGCAGAATCATTGGCACTTTCTACTCAGTCAAAATGTTGCCTCTCCCAGTCCTCTCCTTGGGCAAAAGGAATGGGTCGGGTAGGAACAGTGGAGTGGGGTCGGGTGAGGTCGTGCTGGCAGACCAGAAGGTGGTTTTGCATCATCGCTCACAGAAATGCGCACAGAGGTGTCATTGTCCACATCAACCAATGTAATGAGTAGTATGGAGCTCCTTCTTAGTCTCGTTCCTGGCAGAAAATGAAGAGTTAATCGCAGGTACAAATTAATTTCCCACCCTATCCGTAGTCACTTCCATATTTGAACACCGATCACTTCTGATCTAAAAAACTTGTTGACTCTAGGTCTTTCTTGCCTATAATTATTTTTCAAAAATTACGATGTCCTGCTTGATTAATGGGTTATTTTTTTAACTCCGTTTGACATTACTTCCATTTTTTAAAATATCGTTATCATTTAGAGGTCTGAGATTTATCTCTGCTAACCTTATTAAACTCCAAGCTATTGGCAAGTAAACCGGTCTTTTCTCTCACATTCCATTCTTGGAAAACCGCTTAACCTTCACATGGCTGTAATCTCGCCTTTGACCCAACTCGATACTTCGTAGGCGCAATTGCGTGGATTCATTCCACTTTACCTCCTGGTTGTCATTTTACTTTGTCAGCATTAAAGGAGATAAAAAAGTCCTCAGCACCGACGATGCCGACTTTCAAACCGACTTTTCTGCCATCCGCAATTAACTAAAAAAAATTGCCGGAAATAACAACTCAACTGGAAACTGTATGACTCAGCAACACAATTTCTACGAAGCAACTTTGCCGTCTACTGCTATATAATATCTGTAATACTAATACTGTTTAAAAATGACCCTGTAGGCGAGAGGCGCGAGGACAATTAAAACCTGGTCGCTCTCCGCGTATCCTCCATGCGATTCTAATAAAGGTGTCTAAAAACATCCAACTTTCTCACAGCAGTGGGGGGAGGGAAGGGGTAAAAAGGAAAACTGCCTACCAATATCGCCTCCTTTCAGAGATGTTGCCTTCATGAGGCAAAATACAAGGATCTTAGAACCCGTCCAATCTTGCAACAGCTAAGCGATCTTTCAGAAATAACGTGATTTTGTGGCTTGATTTACATATCTTTACTCAAAATGCATGATTAACAAGCCTATAATAAGGCAAGAGGGACTTTCATTGCAATAGGTGCCTTCCACAGGATCCTAACTTTCACAAAAGCGTTTGATGTACTGGCACACTGGGGCGCCTAGAAGCCGTAAAATGGAGGAAACGATCGTCTTAAATCTGAATTAAGAAAAAACTCCTCCAGAACACAACAAAAAAAACTCCCCCTCCAATTACTTGGGACCGTAATTTGTTTACTCTTTTAATAACTCTGCTATCGTAGAAGCAATCTCTTAGGAAAAAAACTTGCATTGCTACACTCACCGCATTTTCAACAGAGTCCACAGAATGACAAATCTTGGCACGGAAGCATGGGGAGCGGCCGTGTTCCTGATCAGAGGAGATTGATGATCCACTACCCCCACAATGACCAATGTAGCAGGTTATCCCTTTCCCCACAGAACACTGAACTATGTGTCCATTTGGTCATATTTCTTCAATAATGGCAAAAAATAAGCACACTTTTCACACCAGAGGCAATAATTATATTTGCCTGTTCATAGCAGGCGTATTCGGATAATCAAGCGTTTGATAAGCCTAATTCATAGTCTAATTATAAAGGTGATAACTGAGGCTACAAAAAAAGATAGCATCAAATCCGGACCTAAAGCATGAAATTTAAGCCCATGAGAGGCAATTTCTGTGCATGATCCGTTCTACGGCCGGTGCGTCGCACCAATCCCATCTGTTCCAAGTCAGCCACAGCACGAAGGAAGCGCGACCTAGGTAACACACAAAAATGAAGTTAAATCGCCTATTTATCGTTTCCCGCTGAAATTAATGAGACAGGACATTGGAAAAACTTAGAAACAACTTGTACTAATTAATTAATTAAATGGTGAAACTTCAAAACTTGACAAAACACAGCATCCATCCAGGTGAGAGTGATAAAGTGGTGCTAAAATTACTGGATAAGTTGACTTGGATTCGCGTCCGTGCGCCCTGAAGATGGTTCCACAATAGCCTCAAAAGCCTATAAGAATAAAGAGTAAATCCTGCCTTATCGAATCAGTTTGAGCTACGTCAACAAAGCCGGCATATGTTCATGTCTTTGCGTAACGATAAGGCAGAGGAGAAAGATAAGAAAATTATGCCAAGAGACTATTCCCAAAGGAAATTAACCACAGAAAAGAACCTCTTTGATTATTCAAAAGGAATCCTATCCCCATGGGGATCAGAGACGAGCATGTGTTTGCGTGGTGCCCATTCTATGAAGGAAAAGTAGGCTGTACCACCACCACCACCACCACAGTTACTACCATTTGCTTATTTATCAATCTATTTAGGAAACAAAGAAAAGAGCTTACAATGAGCCAATCGTGAACATTTATAAAAGTGCCGCTCTCCATGTAGATTTTGTAAACAATGCATTGGTCCACCACAAGAGATTGCAAACCATTCGCTTTCTAAAAAGAAATATCACAAAAACGTTAACTGAGACTCTTATGATTGGCAAACTACAAGATCCACTTCCAACTATTTAAACACAGGGCATTTGAACAAAGTTGCCAGGGTCAAGCATCATAATGTCCTGCAGATATTCGTCCGTGGTAAGTAAAACGGCCGTTTAGGCTCAACAGAGAAATCGAAATTCACTCAAGGTGAAAGCAAATTTTAAGCAGTACAAACCGCATTTACTGAAAGTTTTGTCAGTGCAACTGAAATTTTCTAGGACGACCTACTTCGACGTCAATAAAAAGCTCAAAGCTGTCACCAACTTTGCCACATTACAGCTGTTTCTATTCGTAAATAAACGTGTTACATTCATCAATCACACGAAAAGAACTTGTCTCGCATAATTCCTCAACAGGTTGCGTTGGTAAAACGGTTCGCGCATTGGTAGAATGCTCACAAAAATGAATGTCGGAGCTATGGGCTGGGAACCAAAGCACTCCTGGCTGCTATTCTGATTAATAGTGCCTGAGTTGGGCCTAGCCCACAACGCAAGCGCCGGTGAATGTAGTGTAGGAGCACCATGGTTGTAATCCTTCTATCCATAAAACTAGAACCTCATGGTCAACATGGATGTCACAGTAGTACAAAGTTTTGAGGGATGATATCCACACGTTCATACTGTTTGTTTCCTGATTTCGACTATTGTGAAAACGAAGGGGCAGTAATGTTAGGAACGCATGTTATGGTTTATAGTTCATTATAACTTTCATCGTGGAACCAAGTCAACACCCCCAAACAAAAGTTTAAAATACATTGAAGATTTAGAGATGAAATCGATGAAGGACCTCTCTTATTTAAAATACAATCCTAAAGAAACCTGATGCAATCAAAAGGGTTAATTTTATCACCACAATACTCAGGTCACACTCAGACGCTGTAGTAACTTCGATTTGGAAAAAAGACACATTCTGCGTTGGATAGACTACAATTTAAACACACCTTGAGCAAATAACGTTCACTAACAGGACCATGCCTTCTAAGGCATCAACTTACCGGAAAGAAGTCATCGGAATTGCAGAGCGTATGGTGGACACTCTTGGTCAGAGGCGGATCGAAATTTCGTGTGAGTCTCATGATCTCCGCCTCCTCAGTTGGCCCGTAAAAGACCTCATAGAAAGGCAGGTTGTGCGGTGCAGGGACAAGACCGCGAGAATCACCGTTATCAGGTGAAAGAACTACAAATAACCACTGCTCAAATTCTTCCAACGTTTGTTTCCACAGTGACGACGTTGAAGATGATGTCGATAAGGACCTAGAACTAATTAGTTTCTAAAGGTAGAAAAAAATTGTGGCATAAACTGCCCCAAAATAATACCAATTTTCACTGTCAAAACTAATTTACGCTTTAAAACCACAGTGAAAACAGCATTTTCTCTAGCAGTATAGAGTTCGACACTAGACTAACGGCATCACCAATCCAGCGGATTTAAATTAGGGGAGAGATCCTAAATGAGCACAACCTCAACTAATTCGACGATTATACGAATGCATAATCCTTTGAACTGCTGACTCTCAATACGCATTACATGCTTCAATCAGACGGATCGGCTGATTCCAAAAATGGCCCTCGTAACTTCGCTTCGTTCGTGAAATCATAACCCCACTAATAAGCAAAAAGGTTCCCATGTAGTAAAGACCGTTAAACGACGAATAAAATAAACCAACCCTTTCAATTAGCATCCCAAACGCGTAGCTACGTTTCAGTTCAAGGCAGATCATGTACAACCACACCAGTTATTGCCCTTGTCAAATGTCGAGAAATGATAAGCGCGAGAAATGTCCATTTTTAGTAACTAAGTTGCAGTCTCGGTGTAAGAGATCACATCAACTTGTGTGCAATAATGATACACAAATATGGGGTTAGAAATAAAGGTTGATAGTTGGGTTCTACGCGGAATAGAAAGAAAAGTAGGGAATTCAACAGAATACGGAAAAGGATCAGTACTTATGAATGGAGTGCACATCCCGCACAGTGAAATATGCAATTAAAAAAGCCTGAAAGATGGATTGTTTATGTCAATCTGAGAAGCAAAGCCAAGGAAACAGATAGCGAACACACCTCGCGCAATTCCAGAAGGGTCAGTCGTTTGGTTAGTTCCAAGGTGGTAGACTCTGCCTTCGAGCTAGATTTTGTATGTGCCATCTCAGCTGCCGCCTGTGATTCTACTGAAGCAGAAAAAAAACATATTAGCTTGAATTACGGCACTATGTAGACAGCAGATAGACGCCAAGTGTGAACTGCACAAATTTTGCAACCAATGCTTCATGGAGCACGAGGCGATGCTAGCAAATTTCCTCATATTGGAAATGGTAATCACCGACGTAGATGATAACTCAGTTTGGTAAATGCGATCACACTCGTGAAACAAAGAACTGAATCAGTGCTTTTATGTAAGTGCATATCAAAAGCGATCACAGACTACCCTGTCCTTCTAGCGATGATGATGACACTTCACAAACAATGGAAATCCAATAAAAATTTCTTCCCCCACAAAGTTAAGAATAGGCAGAAGCAAGGATGCGAAGGTTCCTATTTAAGTAATCACTTAACCCACACCCATTTGCGGAGGTGGGTAAATTGTGTTAGCCGACTGCGCAACTAACCACGTTATTTTCAACAACGCAATTTGAAGAAGAAGAAAAAGGAGGAAGGGCAGTGGACAATGAGGTGCAGTGCCTGCATCAATGCTTCACGGAAGCCTTCCTCATCAGTAAAATAGCACTGAGAATAAATACAGCTGCTTTAGGAGTTAAATGATAAATAATGTCGGTGGCTATAGCACCAAGACACACCATCTCTCTACAAAATAATAGGCAACTTAAACACACCATTGTAACACCAGGTAAACTATCGTCTCAGCAAAAATAGGTCTATATGCGATGATAACAATCTGTCTAATAAGTGTCTCCGCTCCTTTCCCATGCCAGTTTAATTAACAATTAGTACCGGATCTAGCTCACCCTGGTGGATGGCAACGATCCAGACACCCGACAACCTCATTCACCCATGACTTGGAATAAAACAATAACACTAGAGGGGAGGAGCTTTCTCAGCTTCCGTAGAAGATAACACGACTTCCAGACATTCAAGCCCTGCATCCACCTTCTCCTACTAATATGCAAGCATGCGGAGATGTGGTAATCCCCACAGCTCTCCTTTAGTCCAACCCTAGTTATTGGAAAGATGAGTTAAAACACCCACAGGTCATCTGAAAGGTAAAATTACTGGAAGATTAGACGCAGACATCTTCTACCGAAAGAATTACTGTAAATATCATGGACAAAGTTGCACAAATCGAAGAGCGGTAACAATAACACAACTTGTACATTCGCATACTTTTAATTTTCTAATGTGTGGAGGTTGGTTCAGGCTGGACTTCATGACAGCTTTGGGCCTTTTTGTAGATGAAGTGAAGTAGACCGTTTTAGAAGGGTTCGGCCGCAGTATCTTTCAAACATTCCGTTAAGTGGCCAAATATTTTTCGCTTTAGAAAGTCTGCTCGGTCGGGATCTGATTTCACAGTTGTTTGTGTGAGAGGACTGGATAACATATCCTATTGAGTAAAGCGCTCCTACAAATTAATTGGGCACGAAAAAAAAAACAGCCACACAAATTAAGGGAAGGGGAGGGAGAACAATTCGCCTTGGCATTTTGTCACTTCAGCAGCCAACAATCCTACCTCAACCTTGCGTGACATGCAACCGAATTCTAAAACCAACGTTAATTGAGGGGTGGGGAGCACACACACATACCCACACACACAAAGGAAGGGCAAGTGGGGTGAATTTGGACAATTATCAACGTGTCTGTGGCCAAAGCGGTGGCAATGGCGATGACAACTCAATCGAGTTCCGTTTCTAACTACTTTTAGAGAAGAGGATATAAAGTTTGGATACTACTATCAGTGAATTCAAAGTAGGGTACACTGACTTCAAGTTTTCCGGAAGCTTTTGATTCTACATGAATGATCAATGTAAAGCAGCGTGGAAAGTGTCGAGTGTGTTCTACTACTTACACTAATAGTTGACCAGTTCAGCAATGGAAACATTGATAAATATGGTGATGATAACCGCAATGAAAACAAAATTAATTGGATAAAATCAAAGGAATGTTCAAGATATGTAGGCAAATTAGTTACCAAGTCTGCTAGGTATTTTGAAAAACATAGGCGACAACTCACAAGCAGCAGCAAAACGATGTCGCCAGTCGCAAACAGCGTTTTTAAGCTCTGTGAGCATGGAAATGGCCTGCTGAAAGCAAGGCACCCAGCGAGGGTCATCTAAGAGAAAGCCACTTCCTGAAACGCCCTCTAATATAGTACGTTCACGTCTCATCATCCTATCAACGGGTGGAGTGACTCCTCTCTGCCGAGCTCCCGCGTTGAGAATAGCCAAAGACGCCGTGATACTGCCTACTGACGCCTCGACTGAATTCAATACTCGTGTAGGAGGGAGAGCTCTAGAAAAAAATTGAGGAGGAATGACAAATATTACCACCTAAATCAACACCGACAACAGTCCTAAGCATTTCGCGCCCACGATCACCACTTGCGTCACATATGCAATGCCCGGATTTACAAACCTGAGCCCATTTGCCAAACACGTGGAGCATTAGATATAAACTGAATTAGGTACAAAAAATTGTACACATGTGAAAGCACTGAAAAACCTAAGCTGCTGTGGAGGACACCGAGGGCCGCAATCGCCGGCCCTTCAAACTCATGTCAGACATCGCCAAACACTACAGAATGATGTCCTCAACACGTCAGCCGCCATAGTCTCAAAGGATTATAGCGCCGATATTTTAGCGATTAAGCGGCACCGTCGTTCTAAAAGATGGAATGAGCTATTTTATCAAATAAAACGCTTATGTGTGGGTGAAATATAGATGAAATGTGCACTTTACAGCCCATACTTCTCATGAGGAATGCAATAAGAGGAAATGGATTAAAACAAGAACAACATAATGGAAACAGTCTTTCACTGTCAAAAGTTCTCCTTACAAAAAGAGTGAAACTTGTTTCTAACTGACCTAATGGGTAGGCCTTGATTTAGGATATAGCTTCCGCAGGCACATGTAGTAGATGAGTCGATTATGGTAGCCTACCCACAACGTCCAACTCATGCATCCGATTTTTAAGGAAATACGGTGTGCATGAATCGAGACTACGTAACAACAAACGTATCTTTGTTCGAAAATTAAGACGTGCTTGGAAACTATGCTTCCCAAGTCAAAGAAGCCCCTGCTGTATATCCGACACAAATTACGCATCGCAATGGCGTAAAAATAGAAGCTTAACACGACGAAACATAAACCTCCAAATAAAAACATGGCTAGACCTTGGAAACTGCAAGATTTATTTACCCTCAAACAGCTCAGCATCCTCGCCACACTTTCAAGACACCACTGCATTTTGGAAGACTAAGCCTACTCTGTGCGGCGCGATGAAGACAAGTGTTCACATGCAAAAGCGCAAGCAATCACCTTTGGTATCTCCATGCAGCTCAATACACCGAACGTACAAGAGGAACCACTTTCGAAACACCCATAACTGGTTATCTTGGGAAGGTAACGCAATGCAAGACCACACATTACAAAACTTATCCAAAGAGCACTAATAATTCGTATTTTCCTCTTATTTTTCTCGGCTTCAAATAACCATCGCCTTCACGTCAAATTGGGCTATCACATGCCACGTGATTGGAAAAAAGTGAGATGAAGATTAAGGTGGACAGAGTAGACTTTAGTTTCTGGAGTTAGAGTGTTTACAAAAGGTAGAATTCGATGCAAGCTCGTGCCTCCTTGGAAAGGAGTGCTGCATTGTGAACTCATTTATTGCAACGGATAGTACTTAGTAGTATGCACGCACAAAAGGGCATTTGGCATTCATCATGGATGCCACATTAAATCATGGGATTACCTTACGCATCTATTCTTGCATTGAGCTCAACTAAAACGTTTGCGGCACACGAGTTGACACAGACAGCTTTCGTAAAATAATAAAGAACACATGTCTAACATTCGTAACACCGGTATCAAGCAGGAAAGTAGATTCACATATCTGTGACGCTACCAGTAAATGGATTAAGGTCGACAAACTAGCCAGCAGTGACCTAAGCTTACATAATCAAACAACCACAGATTAGGTCATTTAATAGCTTACTTGAACCTACGAACAATCTCTTCACTTATTAGACGACCAACGGTCCAATCGCAATAAAGCCGGGCAATCTGTATAATCAAAGGCAGAGGTGAGAACGACCATTAATTCAAGCACCAGTTAGTCATCGAAACTCACATTGCCGGTCGTGGGATGCCTGTGCAGATCCCGAAATAGGGCAAGCACCCACTTGATCACAAAGGGAAGAATGAGTTGAATGAGCCAGTGCTTGAGAAGGGAGTCGGACAATCTCTGTCGAGTTAAAACACCATGAGCGCTCTGGTCTTTCTCTGTGTGCGCCACGAGAGGGCGAAGGGAACGATAGGTGTTAAGGAGGCGCGTCAATTCCGAATCACTGATGGAGAATATAAACTTGTCGGCCTCATCCAATGGCGCCAGTAATTGCGGATGAGGCAGAGTCAAGTAGTGCTTCAGAATTGCCAGCTGAAATGTGCGTGAGTTTCTGAACCTCACTATACATCACAATAAATAGCGCCGAGAGCTGGCCTAGCTTAACCCATCTAACGCCTGGGTGCCCTCTGTTCTGATACGTTCGCTGACAAGGCCAAATATGTCATTCAGATTTTCCCACCTAAAACCGACGCCGCAGCTATGTAGCATGGGCTTCGCTTAAGTTTATGGCAAATGCTTGCTCGCAAACAAGCCGGTTTTAAAATAGAGGCAGACTTGGGGTATTCTTGACCTGGGGAGAGTAACTATAACTTTAGGTCTGAGCAGTGATTTGGTAGTTTGAGCGCTAGTGCCACATGAGGACAAGATAGCTGAGCCATGGCGGTTGGTTTTCTCCTGAGCATTAAAAAGAGAAGTATACCCGAATACTTAATTCAAAGTATCGATCCAGCCTACCCTTGCAACAAACATAGAAAACCCGAAAAGGAACCTCACCTTATAACGATCGAGTAGATTCTTGATTGAATAATCGAGACAATTGTGAATCTTATCAATCAGGTATCGAATGATCGGTTGCGACGCACGAAATCCCGGTACATAGAAAAGCTGAAAGATAGTTTAAGCATTCTGAGTAGACCAAGCACTTTGTAGAAAAGAATTCATTAAAAAATCTGGGTTATTCTTTGCCTCCCTGAGAAGCGTAAGATTTTCGTGGCATGAGCCTGTCACAAAAACATCATGTCCTCCCTGAGTGCAAAAATAGAACCTACTACTAATCTACTTGGCATACGAAAAATACAAAGATTCACGATGAACTAGTAAGAGAAGGCAGCATAACACAACGGTTTGTATTTTAAAGACGAATTTAGCCACACAATCCCCCTATAGCCGTGGTCTGGACTTCCATCTCGGGGACGAGATCCTCCGGTCCCGCTTACTGCCTTTCAGTGCCTCTGTCCGCTAATACCTTCGACGCAGCCTATAATGACTCCAGAAGGAGATCGGGGGCCACAAAAGTGTGAAGATATTTGTGACTATTTCCGATCCTATACCCAACGTAAGGATCTAAATCCATCGTCTGTAGAGACCGACAACTAAGCTTTTACTAAGTAAAAAGGCTGAACTTAATAAAAAAATTCAAAATACTAAGTCTAGCCCTCAAAGCAGTTGGATTTGTTAGCCGTCATTTAAAACCCCTTACTTAGCAACAGAAGAGCTAAATTTGAAAGACCCTGGGGAAGCTATGGTTGCAGCAAAAGAGTTGCGCTGAATGCTACGAGAGTCCTACCAATAGAGGCGTGAAAATAACGTGTGTAGACCAGCCCGAATACCGACAATCCAGCTGGCAGGCAACGTATGTAGTTTACATGTAGTAGCGCACGGTAATGACCAGCACAATCATGTATACCCAAATTTTTGCTATACCTCCTTAAAAACGACGTCTAGAAAGACGGAAGGAGGCTGTACACGGAAGCGTTTCGTGACCAGACAAGACAGAGTCTGAGTGTCGCAGTGAGACTCCAGGACAAGATCCTCAGTGCTCGTGAGACCAAAAACAAAGAAAATAGGAAGACCTCGACATTCCCTCACTCGCGTCGAAGTGATCTGTACGAATTCTCGTAAAACATTGGCCGGCACATTCTCGATGGCAGGAATCAGCACTACCAACGGCCCAGTGTGAGACTTAGTCTCTAGAAACAGAAAACAGAACTTAATAACAATTCCAATGACATCTTGAAGGCAACCAAAGTAAAGCATGCTTCAGACTAGCGATCCCCTTACAAAGAATAGGACAGTGCCAAAAATGGTTAGTGCATCCTATTTTATCATTGCCTCTAACTACCAGCCGCCGAAAACATTATGGCTTGAACGAACGACAATTTGAAGGAATTTTGCAAATGAACAAGAAAATCTGCAGTTTCCTCACCGGATAGTTTAACCATGTGATTATTTGGCCTGATTTGCTGATGACTCTTACGAACGTTAGCCTTTGATCGGTCCACCCTTTTAGACTTGCAAACCGATGCAGTGAACGAAAGGCCTGAAAAATACATGGGTCTTATAATGCTACTCACAAGTTGCTAGTAGACAAACCACAAAACTACCTCTCAAGCTTTTCACCAATCTCGCGTCTGTTGACCGGTGCTGAGAAAGAAGAACTAGTAAGGCAATTTCAGAGTGAACATAGGAGACAAAAAAAGATTTGCTGGAGGAAAGTAGTACTCTAGGACGATTTTTTCACATCATGAAAACTCACCGGTAGAGAGTTCAGTAGAGAAAAACCGCATTGCTGATGTATTGAGACGAAAATATGGTTCGCGGTAAGAGGTTTAATACTACAATCGATAATGGCCACGCGATCACATTTTCGAAGAAGATAGACTTTCAGATTATTAAAGAACGCCATGTGATCAGATGTGTTGACGGCGCCAAGCAACAACGCGGTGTGTATTTGACCCAGAGGAGTTATTAATGTACTACAATTGGACTTCAAATACACTTCATGGATATAGCGTTCAATTTCCGCGCATGTCTCAGCGGAGGTATTCAATAGACAAGACTAAACCAAACCGGATGACTAAAATTCTAATCACGTACATCCACCCTGGCGAGAAATGCATTCCAATCACGCTCAAAAGCCTTCTGCTTGATGTGGACCTCAGCTACGGCGTCACTGCTGGGAAAAAAATGAGCGTCCTAGAACAAAACACAAGCGTAAGCACAGTTAAAACAGTCGTTAAAAGAAGCGACGAAACTGTTGCATGTCAAACAACATATACCATCATCAACAATAGATGGGGCAGAAGAAAACACCGTTTGGAGAGGAAAAAATAAGCAACTACTACAGTGATACAGGTGGAAGCACGAAGAACTAACAGAATGCATGACCACGAAAAGCAAGACCAGACCCCGACCAGAACAAATTCACCGCTTTTGAAATATAGTTGTAGTTAGATGGTCACATGAACAAATGCAAGATGAAATTTTGTGACATCTCCAACAATAAATCAAACGCAGTACTTTATCAAACGCTAAAACTCTTAAATAGTTGAGAAAGTTGCGCATAGTAATGAGTGCCGCTGACATTACGGCTGAGCGAATTGCATAAGGAAAACAACAGTGCTAAATGTATTTTTTAAACAGATTGATATTTAGAGATGCTACCTCGATGCGCTTGGTGTAAATCACACCATTAAAGTCCGCTGGTCAACAATCAAATAAGCTCGCCAATACTTTACGGTGTCTAAACTTCTAAGTGAATCGTTAATTTCCTCAGGTTCACCAATTGAAAAAACATTCACGACTTTGGCAGTGGGATTTCTCGGTTACAACTACATGCACATATTCTGCGATGCGAATTTGTTTGTTCAGTCTTGTCAATCCCCATGATTGCCAATTCGTCAAAATTTATTTTACGTTAGACGCATTTCACCTTAGCTTCTGATTTTTATAATGGGTGCATCTTCACAAGCATAATTAAAACGTGCTCTAGCTAGTATCGAAAATATTTCCTTATTCGGAACTTGTTTTTGAACAAATTTGAAGTGTGCCATTCAAGGTCAACTTTCGGTGTGCTTCGCGGTTAGCCCCGTTGGTCTGTTTGGGCTGCCGTCCGGGGTTGACGTTTGTATGGAAGCATAAAGTATCAGGTATTGCAGAACTTTTTGAAGGAATGTGCCTTTTTAATGCGTTTGCCTTCACACAGTTGTACGTGTCGCTTGAAGGGTGCTTGTATTTTGTGTCGATGCTTTGCGTGTGTTTTCTCATTGCGTGGTTTTTCTATTAATGTTTGGGGAATTTTGCTTTGACACAGCGAAATCCTTTTGTGATGTTTGTTTCTTGAAGTTGAGTCGGCTCGCACTGCCAGAGAGGCGAACTTGTTATGGACGTGCACATGCGGTGGGGGTAGGAGGCGTGCTGGGAGGGCCCTTCTGCCCTACGGAAGTACAGTCCGCGATGACTGAGATGCTTTCACTGTTGAACACGCATTCAAATGGAATGCCATTTAATCAGGTGTCCATCTCCTTTGTCAGAGGGACGCCTTCAGCGCTCTATTGAGTCATTTTCTTTGTCCGCAACGGAATCACAGATTTTGCTTTAGCCACTGTCACGAGGTAGCAATGGCTGCCATAAATTAATAGTGTAGGCGAGAGGATATTGAGTCACGATGCCAACCGTGCATCTTGGTGACTCCATTGCATTTGGAGTTGAGGAATCGGAGGCTCGCTGGCTTTATATTGCCAAAAGCTGGACGATGTTGCACAACGAGTGCGTTGTGTGTACTGATCCCTAATCGTAGGGAAAATGTGCAATATGTTCGCGGAGCTGGTATTCAGCAGTACTTCACCTTGTCACTTCGCTCCTGCCCATGTGAGTTGTACTCGGGCACGAGTGATTTGGTTGGCGTCCCATTTACTATCGCATGAGCAGCTATACGCATCTCTGTTGGGTACCGTAGGCAGTTCCCTGATGAAGTTCTTGAGTTGTAGCCTGGTGTTGCTGCAGTTGTGAACAGCTTTTCTGCAGAACATGGGTCTGAGGTGATTTTGAAAAGTGGAAGTCGTTTTGGCTCCTTTATTAGGAGTCTTCTCAGGTGCATTCATCTGTAGTGGGTGGCCTCCTTTTAAGGTGTTAATAATTTGTGGTCATCGAAGCTTAGTTATATCGAGTAGGTGTCGCGTTTCGATTTTGCGCTTGTAGGGCGGTGAGTTCGCAAGAAATAATTAGCCAGAAGTGGGTGGAAGCGGAGTCGTCTTTGAAGAGGCAGATCAGAGGGTGGTACAAGGGGAACGGGAGGTTTAAACTCACGGCCTAAGGGGCTATTCTGGAAAGTGGTGGTACAATCCTAAGAAAATGAAGTGCTCACGCATTTTAGCGCACAGTCAAAAGAGATATTGGACTATTATTTTAGTTCCTTACTGGATTGTTCTACACGTTAGGATGCCTCTTGCCAACTGTGGTCGTGCTGGCTGCCTATTTCCCATCAAATCAGATAGGATCTTGTGCTGCGCCTGTTCCTCCGCATTTCATCCAGAGTGTTCCAACCTTTGCCCTGAGGACTACGCCACTAAGTCTGATGGGGGCGACTGGTGCTGTCCTATCTGCACCGCCGCCACAACGTCTAACGGTGACTGTGTGGTCGGGGTTGACGCTGCACAGTCCACTGGCACAGATTCTCCCCCCCATTTATTACCCATCGCCTATGTTACCAGCAATCCTAACAAGCTGCGTGAAACCATCGAAATTCTTGGTGAGGAGTACGCCGGAATGGTTGGTTCCTTTTGTTCACTTAAGCAGAATAGTTAGAACCTCTTGTTTCTTCACGGTGAAATTGATAATGTAGCTGAAGCAGGTGGACGTGGACTTGCCAGAGTACCAGGGCAGCAGTCCGGAGGAGATCGCTCGCCTCAAATGTCAACACGCTGTGAGGATGGTTGGCGGACCGGTGTTAGTGGAGGACACCTGCCTTGCCTTTGACGCTTTGAAGGGCCTTCCCGGTCCCTACATCAAGTGGTTTCTCAAGGCCGTTGGGCCGGAGGGTAAGTGTCACACGTCCCAGTGCACAATTCACTTCATACTCTCTTCCCCCATATGCTTCGTCTTAATACTGAAGTGTTTTGGTAGTCGACGCTTGCTAGGCTGATTGTGTTAACTAGGGTCATTGCTAATCTGGGATTGTGACAGACGTGTGAAAGTAAAGATAACTTGCGTTTTTGTTATTTTTTTTCTTTGGACAGAAAGAAGGATGCGGTATGAATTACACTAAATTGTTATTCAGCATTGTCCAGCCTTTTTAACAATGAGTTTTTGAAATGCGATGCGAAGTGGGGTGCATTTTCGACTTATTCACCCGCGGTAATTATTTAGAAACCTGACATAAGTAGATGAATGACTTGTTGCTTGTTAAATTTAGGTACGGACTTGTTCAAAGCAAGAACGAATACTTGAGGAATTAACAGTTGAAGAGCTTTGTCCTACAATTTGGTACTGTCTGAATCTTCTTCCTCTCTCCTCATATGTCCAGGTTTGAGGAAGATGCTGGAGGGCTTCAAGACTACGAATGAGGAAGGGCTACGTGATGGAGCCTCAGCAATCTGCACGTTTGCGTACTCATCCGGAGTTAAGGGAGAGACAGTGGAGGTGTTGCAGGGTGTCACCCGCGGTCGCATTGTATCCCCACGTGGTTGCGGAGGCTTCGGTTGGGATTCCTGCTTCGCACCAATAGAGGCAACGGAGGGGCAAACGTTTGCAGAAATGTCGGTGGCGGCGAAAAACGCCATCTCGCATCGCTCCAGGGCCGTGGCAAAACTGCGCCAGCTGTTGGATCATCTTCGTTCATCGTCCTCTACTTTCGCTTCTTGATAAAAAATGGTACCATTGTATTCATTCGCTCTTTATAAACGCATTTAATGACGTCGGGTAGCGTCGTCTCGTTTTCATCTTTCTTTGGAGACATACATAGCTTGGTGGTTCCTTATCGAGTTGGGCTGCCGGAGAGGAGGCAATCATCTGTCTTAAAGGTGTCCATTTGGTTTGTAGTTGGTCTTGCCGTTGTTTTTTGTTAAGTGGCTTGTTCAGTGTGCGAAGTAGCCTTGTTTACCTCTGTGTTACCCATCGTGATGAAAAGGAATGAGACATTGATACACTTAGGTGGCATGGTTGGTTTCCACTTTACGGGAGACAGAGTTTGAGAGCCAAGGGTGGAGATGTGAGGCAACGGCTCCTACAACATTTATGGATCAGAAGTAGCTAAAGCATAGCTGCCAAGGAACAATTACGCGATTGTGCATGCGTGTGGTTGTGCTGATTTGCGATATCCACTGAAGCTGGTGGTATTACACGGGTGCACAAACTGGTAACGCACCACATCTTTACATAAAAGGAAGACAATTCCACTGATGCATACCCAGTCGTACAAGCATTCGAACTTCTTACAGTAAAAAAATAGGGAGTCTCAAAGTTCCCGGCAATGTGTTTACGAATCAGGATACCCAGCTTTTGCACAAAGTTATCAAATGGAGTAGATATAACGATTTGAGAGTTCCTTAGGTCAACGTGTTCGTCAACATGCTGCAAGAGATAAATTCTCGAGTTCTGAAAGAGCATCAATTAAGCGCTATTTGTGGGAGGTAATTAACTGAAGGGTCAAAAACTCGCAATCAACGAAAAACTTAAGAGCAGACATATACATCAAACAGTAAGTATCAACTGAACAAGGTGACAGGGGAAAAGTGCTCAAGACCACGTGAAATTGACTTAGTCGAACTAGGAGAGATGTTTGCAAGGGAAGACTAGATCGTTGTAATGGACATACTTATGTGTTGATTGAAAAAAGGAACTTGACTTGGAAACAGCATTTGATTCACTTCGAAGCAGTGCTGTATTCTGTGAGGTCAGTTATTTCCGCGAAGCCGTTAGCATTGGCCATCTATGATGTGTCATTAAGGGGATGTCAACCCTTCGACTGCGTATAAGAGGTTCCGTGTCCCACTCTCACTCTCTATTCCACCTTTGGTTGCATAACCTTAGAATGAGAAGAGTGTGTGGAGTGGGGTATCTTCCATCCAAGAAGTACGGGGTTATTAGCAATAATAGGAGGTCACGGTTACTTTCCCCCTCGGGGATTGATGGCGTCCACTCAATCATGTGAATGGCGTAAGCTGACCGCTTGTCATCTAAGGGATGCGTTCAAACAAACTCGGTTGTCAATCATGTGGGCAACGGTTTAACTCCATTGATGTAATCACTGTGGTTGTTGCACAATTGCCTGCCTTACTGGATCTGGTTGGCATGCCTCAAGTTGGAAACCCCATCCAACTCCATCAATGGCTTGTTGCCATAGATGCCATTCGATAGCCTTGTTCGTTGGTTCGGCAAACGTGTTTCCTCCAGCAAAACTGAGCCGGTCAGGTATTCTCTTTACGGTTCATTGCTACATGAGCACCTGTATACAGAACCACTCCTCACCGTATCACTTTACTTTCAATTCATGCCTTCTACTCTACACTAAACTTCATAACTTTCAATTTCCATTTCATTTCATCCGACATCACTCCATGGTAGGCGGTGAAGGCGAAAGTGTCTCTCCACTCCCGCACAACTGGTGCATATCAGCACATTAATTGTAGACTGACTGTCCAGTTAGACGACTCTCGACATGAAACCTTAGGCAAGATTCCATCGTATGTGGAGAGTGTCACTACTGCTCTGTTTGAGCGCGTGGACTTGGGAGGATGGTGATAATGCAACCAACCCCCTCGAGACTCAGAGATTATCACACCAAAAAAGATTATTGTTGGAGCAACACATCCTTCCCTACATGCATGTGTATTCATGATGGCTGCACACGAAGTGTTTTGCATTACGCTGTTTGAAAGCAAGAGTTTGATTACGCTGAGGAAAGCCAACTGAAAGGCATCTGACACAATGCTTACACGCCATTGTGACATTGTCAGAGTTGAGGTTGTTTCCTCCATGGTTTGCCTTTGTTTTGGCAGGATATGAGTGATTAAGTCAATGAAGACTGAATGCTTACAGAGGCATCGGCGGTGCTAAAATTTCGACGATGAGTCACAAGTATTATGCAACACTGCTGTTGCATTTCATGTTTTGCATTATCAATTAGCCCACACAGACCACTGCATCTCAACACACGCTGTCCCATTTCCATTTATCCCTTTTCTTTGCATTACCATTCATTCTCTTCGATTCCATTCCACCTTGTCTCGTGTTCTCTGCACCCTGCAATGCATTCCGTCCCATGAACCACTTTGTGTGTAAGTGGAACAATAACAACAAAACAAAGTAACGCCCACTCAACGTTGCTATGGGAGCACTGTTCTTCCCTAAAAAAGGGAGGAAAAATAGAAGAGAGTGAAGATGAATTCCTATTTCCCGCGGTGCGCACTATGCAGTAAAAGAATGAAGAGAAGAGTAGTAGATGATGATCCACATACTAAAAAGCGAGGGGACTTTTGTTGAGTCTCCAAGTCACATGCCAAATGAGACAAAAGGCGACAAAATTATGAACTCTTAAGAGTAATTGTAAGTGTAGAGATGAAATTTAGATCAAACCTGACCATTAGAGCGAGAGTCAGAGAAGTGACTATGGAAAGGGAGGAGTGGAGCGACATTGATGAAGGTGAAAGGAAAATGTTGACTTGTTAGACAGTTGTGTAGATGATGAGACAGGTAAGTGTGTAGGCAAATGGGTGAATGAATAGAGAGCAAAGAGAGGTAAGTATTCATTCACCCACCCCGCTCTCCAGGCTGGTGATGGCACAGCTACACGACAAAGATTGGGTTGCATCGCATGTGGAGTTGTTCCCTTCTTTATCAGAGACATAGTATGATACATGAGTTTATTACACAGTTTATCAGAGTCCATCCACCTACTCACCCACCAGGCACCGAAAAAGAGGTTCGGAGATGAGAGGGCGGCGTAGTCGGCGAAGTCTTATCCCGACCGCTTGTCCACTTTAGCTGCCGTCATTGTCATCTCGCCCTTCTCTGGGATGGGGAAGTCTTCCACTAATTCGCTGTCCACCTCCAAGCCTGCATGAAGGAGAGATGGGTAAAAAGGTTCATAATAGGGAATGAGTAAGTGGACAATTGTGAGTTATGAATGATTGAGGGGGGACAGAAAAGGGAGCAGGATAACAGGAGGACAATCTAACCTACTCGCAGATATTAATGATAAAGGTGGTGAGAATGAGGGTAGAATTTTTATGAGGCTAGTGTTGTTAGCGGTGATAACGATAACAACAACGGGTTCGACCATTATGCAGTTCTCTCCTCAAAACTCCACGGTGTTGATGCTGTTGTTACATTTGTCAAATGCAGGCTTGCCTGCACCAGTCCTCAGTGTTCCTCCACTCTACTCCACTTCATCGGCGTCGCACCTGGGCACTGACGACAGGCGCGACACCACTGCCCGTATACGTACAGAAAATGGAGAATGCCCATCAAAGGTTTCATTGCAACTGTCGTAGTATTTACAATGCGCATGGACTACAATGAATTGGGCACAGTGAACCTACCTCGTCGTGTGTAACAGAGTGATTGGCATCCAACTATGATTTGTCGATTGATCAGGTCATAACTTAATGTTGTTTGAATGTTGTTGACAAGCAAGCAGGCGGCCAGGCGCAGTGCTAGGTTTAGTCACAAAAGCATAGTAGTAGCAGGCGGCGGCCACGGAGTCTGCGCGTCTAATAGACACACAGAATAGGATGTGGGGAAGGAGGAATGCGAATAGGGAAGGATGAATTGGTGTTTTTATAGTCTTTTTCGGTGTGATAATCTTTGAGACCCTTCCAAGTCCATATGCTCAAACAGAGCAACAGTGACTGCGTATAGGATGGAAGTTTGCTTAAGTCCATCTTACGCCATTCACCATCGACCTCCGAAGAGGAAAGTAACTGCAAACCCCTTTCAATGCTGATAACCCCTAAGCTGGCATCATACCTCTTGCATAGAAGATGCCCTACTCTAAACCTCTTATACGCAGTCAAAGGGTTGCAGGCGATGTCACACACGAGTTGACAATGCTAATGGCTTTGCGAACGTAATTTACCTCACAGAATGGAGTGCCGCTTTAGAATGAGTCTGCTCCCCTTATGCATACTGCCTTGCTTTGAAGTCGCTTGTTATTCTCATCCGGCGTTTTTGTGCTCATGATTCCATGGATTGGAAATATGGTCTCGCTCCAACAGTCTCCATCAGCCTTTATTACTCCTTGAAGATCACTCCACTACAATAGAGTGCGTTAAATCCTCTCTGTGGTGATTCATTTTATTTTACTGCAAGACTTTCGACTTTGGAAGCAAATGAATTACAGCATGGATCCTCCTTCTCGTGGGGCAGTCCGCTGCCGATACCCTTTAGTCAAGATGAGCCCATTTAAATAGTAGGGCTGTGTATTTACCTTCTTAAAAGCAGCAGAATGTCATGGGAATAGAAACTGCTTTTTTGTGAAGGTGTAAAACGCGAAAAAAACAAGGAAGGCTTTAAGTAGATCAGTCAGGTGATGCAATGATTAGCCATTTGACCCTAGAAGCGCCTCTTGTGTCAGTGACCGTCGAGGCCATGGCGGTAGCCCGCATTTCCAACACACTGCTTCGGTGTTCGTTCAAGTAACGCACTGAATGACTTTGCTCATGGATAGCTACCAAGTGTTCCACGATTATCAGCCATTTAGACGGTGCTTCTCGTACGCAATCTGCTTTCCAGTTTTTCGTCGAACCTAAATCGGGAAATGCAGCAGGCACCCTGTAAGAAAGACTTTTAGTTTGCACTGCTTGCGATTTCTTCTTTCTTTGTGTGCGATCCCCAAGTTGCGATTTGAATCAAACGCCCCCATCAATATGATTTTGGGAGAAGTCAGTCTCCACACTAGTCGGTGGGTGGAAGCCCTTTCCACATTTTAGAATGCGGATAAAATCTTGACAAGCTGGAAGAACTGTCAATCGATCAGGTGCGCGTGACAGGTCATGTGTGTGTGGGGTCACTGCGTGGAGACCGATACGACACAGCGTTGTCGCTTCTGTGGTACAAGAATTTGCACCGCCTGTCTCCATGGTGACTTTGTCGGTGTAGCAGCCGACTTGGAGTACTGTGTAGTCTGCCATTCGGGCAATAAATTCCTGGAAGCACTGCCCAACCCTAATGCGCGCGCCTACACACCGGAGCATTTGGCGGAGATGAGGAAACTACGTGCAGAGGAGGGAGGCAGCTTAAAGGTTGTGTCCAAGGGAACGAAAGGAAAAACAACCAAGAAAAAGAAAAAGGGTGCAAAAAAATGATTGCACTTATAAAATGCGCTCTGCTTTTACTCATTTTGTGACATCTACTGAACCATTTGTGTTAATGAAGATAATTTCTGATTTGCAATGCTGGAAAATGCGGTTTGTCATGTAATGAGTTTACTACCGCTACATCTTTGTGCTTAATTTCATGCTATTTATGTCTGATGAGCTCAACCCGCATTCAAACTGTCATGGCTGGAAGAATGTGGGCACTACCTTGAAGCCTGTTGTCGGTGTGACCGAAAACGATGTGAGGCAATGAAATAACTTTTCGCTCAACTTGGAGGCAAACTGTACCTCCCTGATTCATCAACAGGAGTGTAATGATGCAAGGCATTGTGAGAATACTAGTCTATTAATAGTATGTAAAGTGACTGAAAAGTTAGGGGGATTACAAGAAGGACATGCCACATACATTGTGGTGGTGATGGTGGAGGGAGCTGCTGCTGCAAGCTAATTGTTTGCCGACACACTTCTCAAGATTGCTCACGGTATTCGATGCCCCTCAAGCACTGCAATGTTACTCATATAATCGTGTATGAATAATATGAAATGATTTAGTGGGTCGAATGGTAGAGCAAAAATCTGATGAACGGTGACATTTGAGGAGCTATAGCAGTTCAATCACACTGATATGCATGTGGACACAGATTCACCGACCCAAATCTGGCTTTACCAAAAGCGGCATGTGTTAAGGCCACTGGCTGCATCACACAATTTGTTGCCGAAAGCTGAGTTTACAAGGGATACTCCTGGCCTGATTAGTTGCATTACACTTATTTGACACCATGAGATAAGTTTGGCCACTGGAAACTACTGTTTCTCTGAAACAGAACTTGGAAAGTAAAATCTGTAATGATCCATAGTTCAGGCTAATAAGTAGATGCATCTCGAATTCAAATGGTCAGGTGGAAAAATAACTAGCAAACAATTTCGATTTCATCCAGCTATGCTGCCGTCCACCAAATTAGTCCGATTGGCCACTAATTTGTAACGCCTTGATTCGGGCGAACAATTACTCTTATCAAATCATTTCCATTTTTAAAAGTTTGTCAAATGAATGCCTTTAATGTCATCAAGTCCAGTTGTAGCGTCCAGAGACTTCCTTTGGGGCAAAAGAAGGCATAACACTAGAGCAGAGTACATATATTTAGTAAAAAAGGGGGTTAGAGCTGCTGGCAGGGCTCGGCTAGGACAATATGGCCACCCAAGTGATCAAAGCCGGTAGTTAGAACTAACAATGTGTTACATAGCGCGTCTCTTCTTTCCAGCATCTTCCTCGACACCTACCGTAGTAAATCTTCCCCGTTAGCCATCACAACGTAATTAGTGCTGGAAGAAGTACCCACGAGCAAAATGTGCCAGTCATCAAAATTTTGGCGCAACTGAGGAGATGCTTGACCACCACTTTACTGATCCCCTTCGCAGTTCGGGTGCACTCGGAGTTCCAACCAGTTTGGAAGCTAAATTCAGAGCGAGAGTTTCCATCGAACATTGGCTTGTCTATGAGGCGAAGTTAGAACATCGGTCGCCTTAAGCAGGTATGCTAGGGAGATCTCCTCAACGAAACTATTCCAGGTGATTCATGGCTAGTGTCGCTTCAGTTGTTAATGGCTTTCTTGTAGAACACGGAGATAGGGTAGATGACAAAGTTGGACATCGATCACGGTCATTCTGTTATGGGATGTCAGAGATTCTCCCAGCCGTAGCAAGTGCACTCCTTTCGCAGTTCGTCAAGAGCGGCACAGACTGGGATAGAGATCCACTGAAGTCGGGTGCACTTTCTGCTGTCACCTTCGTAGCGTGCCGAGACCGCCTTGGAGACAAAAGAAGGCATAATGCCAGGGCAAAGTATATTTTCAACAAACAGAGTGATTGGGACTGCTGGCATGGTTCGGAGGCCAGCCCCGCCCGGCTAGGGTAATATAGCCACCTAAGTGACCGAAATCGAAACCGGCAGCTAGAACAAACAAGGTATTACTCCACTCGGCAGATGTTGTAGCATCCCGAGGCTTCCCTCAAGAAGAAAGAAGACACAATACTCGGTTAGGCCTACTGGCATTGTCCAGAGACCAGTCCACTCGGCGGAAGCAATGTGGCCAACCAAGAGACCGTAAGTGAAACCGAGGGGTAAACAAGCAACCAACGTATTACGGAGTGGTTCATTCGGAAAAGTATGATAAACGCTCTTTAGGATTCCTAGAAGCAAAAATTGCAGTAAGGGCATAATTTTTGAAAAATTTGCAAAGAAGCTATGATATGGATTGCTTATGCTACTTGCATAAGGGCAAGTCATTCAAAGTAGAGGAAAAGAAGGAAAGTTTAAATCAATACTTCAAACAAACACAGACCAAATACAAGAAAATGAGATTTTTGAGCACTCTTCAACGTTTTGCACTAGTTCCACAATCACAGGTACATCACGAAGACGCAAAAATAGGAGATGTACCTTCTCTTCTCCACTCTCAACCGCTTGAACTTATAAAGTTGGGAAAAGAACTGCGGCAACTCGAAAGAAGAGCTGCGTTGGAACGTCGTAAGCGTCAGGATTCTTCAAGTACACTTTCGCAAATTGTGTCAGGTGTGATACGCCGTAGACATAGTCGAATTAGATCTGGTTTATATGGCCTTATTTCATCTAAACCATCCACATCGAAACAAAAGGACAATATTGAAAGCCTCTTGCAAACTATTGATACTTTCATTCAGTGGTCGCGTAGTCATGGACCACTTCTTAGATCCTTCAGCAACGACAACACCAGTGTTCGTATGACAGATTTTAAGTACTTCCGATATGCTCGACCGCGTGTCACCTTCCAGAAAGCGGATCAAGCTCCCCGAGGACGAACCCACTTTGAAGTTGATGGCAAATCTCCGAGAGAATGGAGAGTTCAAACAAACTTCAACATAATTAGCTCCGCAATGGGATGCCAGCAGGGGGTGAAAAGTCCGCAATATGATTTTGAACGAATTGTAACCAACTTAAGGGGATCTCGAACTCCTGCGTCGATTAACCTATCGATTCTACTTCCACCACGACAGCTTTGGTCTGAACTCGAGGCTCAGAGCCTAGAAGGGAGCCTTAAAGACGATATGGAGGAAATCGAGGATAATGCGAATGCTTTAATCGTGGTTGAGGATGAAAATCAGAGTCAACTCAACTTTGCGAGCATTAAACCATCACATGAGGTGCACAAGTCGGCACCTAAACTTATCAAGACTAAATCCGAGTCATCGGCGTTTCATTCTTGCAGGTTGACCATCTTTTCTGCTTACATTGCCTTAAGAGTAAGTCCATGTATTTATGCCCTTGAATCGTTAAAAAAGGAATAGCAAAGGAAATTCAGTGCTGCACTAGTTTCATCAAACTTGAATATTCCACTGCCTCTTGCATAAGCTTCTGTCGAGATGATTAACTGTTTTAATGAAACACCAAATGTAAAAATAAACACAAACACACCCAGAAAGTGGTACTTTTTCCTTAAATCCATTGAATCGTGTTGCCATACATGACTTAGTATAGCCATAATTATTTGTTCGTCAGCTCGTCACATATACGTGACGCCAGTGGCAAACCACTGATTTGGTTCATGTAAAAGACTATTCAGTACGCTGAAGTATATTTCTTACCCTAGAAAAAGTTCCTTAAGTAATTGCTTCTATATCACCTAAAATCCTTGCAATTAATTCAAATAAGTGTTAGGAAACATTATCAATAATTTCTTAAATAAGGATCTCTAAATCTCTGTCCTGTTATAGTGGGTGCGTCACTTGCTGGCACTGGGAAGAAGAAAGGGATTCAGTTTGGTCAATCAGCTCTACTTCGGCGAAATCACTGCAAGCTCTCAATCCGCCAGCCTCTTGGCCATCCTCGATCTCTCTCCAGACAACGTAATCACCTGTCCAAAGCTCAAGGCCTCGCTGCTCAGAGCCAAAGCTACCGAGGTGCAGTACGCACAGAAGGAGGCACTGCAAAAGGGAAGTGACTCTGCACGTCACACCACACAGGGCATTTCGCGCTCTCCTTTGCTATTTTTTGCCCGAAACCGCGTTCGCCACCGGCGCTCAGAGAACTCCACGTGGAGTAGCTCTGGCAACGAGAGCTTAATCAGCTCTGCTTCGACGTCACTGCAAAGTCGGCGCAATTTGGGTCGTAGCGTGGGAGGTGGGAGGAGCACCAGCAGGAGCGGAGGTCGAAGTGGTGGTAGGAACAGCGGCACGAGTGGTGGAGGACATTTGCTGACCCGAAAGGACTCTAATCTTCTTGCATCGAGGCCCTTCCGCAAGCGAAGCATCAGCAGTTTCCACATGGCGCCAAGAAAGTCTTCAATCAGTAGCAATATATCGGTCCGTTCGGAAATTGATACGTCCGATAGTGAAGGGAAAGTAGGTTCTTTATTAGCACTGTGATCAGCATCCAGCTCTAAGTTAAAGTACGACGACCGAGGTCACTAAGAGATAGGTCAACGGTCATTTTTAAATCTTATTAGGATTTTTCGGTTTTTAAACACTTAAAGGCTTAAATTTTAAGAAAAGAGACGCAGTTTTTTAAATTCTCGCAGTCACATTAGTTGATTATGCTGGTTATGAATGGTTATGCTTTCCGTCGCCATCCTCACAGAAAGATTCGTCTTTCAACATGTCAGAGAGTCATACATCTATCCACCTATCCGGATAGGCATTCTACACGACTGATAAATGTTCATTTTCGAAAAGTTGCTTGCCAAGCAGCAGCCATTGAAGTCTAGACGCACAGCACTTACCAAGCTTCTCAATGCTTTGACCTAACAACCTTGGAACCTTCCATGTAATTGGATGCCCTCAGGGTCAGATCGCATGCCTTTGTTTACAAAAAATAGATGTAGGACTGCAGTTGCCATCCGTTTTGTCTTTAATTGAAGGTGTCTGAAATGGATTGGCCCACGCAAGAGGTGCACCAGCTAGCACCAACAGTTGCAAGGCAAATCTGACATCTATCCCTGTGTACAGTGTCAAGGGTCTCGGTCTGACCTAAATACTCCTTACATAGGCACACAAAAGAGTTTATACAAACTGAGTCTATCAGTGATTGGAGTGGTCCACCCCGAAGTACATACATTCAAGCAGACCATTATTATATAACAACCCATAGCTTATGAATGCTTTGACTAAATCTCCCTAGATGCACACAAAAGCGACTCCAACCCGTGAACGTCGAGACAATACGCGGGAGAAGAGTCCCATGTTCTCTATGCTACAGCGTCTGAGAAGGAAAAATGCTCCCGGCTACCTCTCATTGCAACCAGTGCAACGTATCTCCGAAAGGGTTAAGACTCTTTTGTCCAGACTCACCATTAACATGATGAGGGGTTGCAAATATCACCAAATTAAAAAAGTGAGGGTTTATTTACTATTAAATGAAACACTTTTTGTTGCACGAGTTGAACCTAAGGAAGTGATAGCGTGCCTAAATCATCTAGACTACGCCTGGTTGCCGTGAATGGAGGAGAGATGCAGGATGAGGTGAAGGTTGTTGAAGCAGCATCTCTTTCCTATCCTAAGATGTAAAATGAGGCGTTCTTACGACTAAGCGTCGTACTGTCAAACAGAAACAAGAATGTAAGCTTCATCCAGCTGCTTCACTAGTCTGAAGAGGGCCATTTATCGTACTTTCAAGCTGTGTTGAGTTGTGTGTACTGGTTGCGATTGTTGAAACTCCACCAAGTGAATAAGTCGTAGCGAACGACTGCTATCAATCGCATGCTCGCAGGTGCTCGAAGCAAGTATAAGCCTGTGAGGAGGACTTGATGCGTTCTCCTGAAGTAAGTGGTGAGTAGCACCACTGGCAGACCGTTTAAGGTTGGCCAATGATATTCTCATATGCATAATGGTAGAATGCAAACGTCCTCTCTTGTCACATGTCAATCAGTCAACCAATTAGTCAGTGAGTCAATTGAGTGGGCAGTGATGTGGGATTTGTGGCATCCATGTATAACTCATGTGGAAGAAAATGGAAGGGAGAAAGTAGTGGTGGGTGGATTAGACTTGCTTGGCTTCCGCGGCCTTCCCTCTCTAGTTGATGTACGCAACCAGTAGTTACCTCGTCCCTCGCTGTTACTGTCACTTTAGTCGTGCAGCATCTGAATTGACGTCCATGCACAAATCATCCATGTGATATGTTGACTTCTGAGTGACTTTTCACTACGATCCAAGTGATTAAATAATTTCCAGTTAGTGTGTCCTGCTAATACTCACCGCGCCTTCTCCATTTACGGTTTTTGGGTCCAATTCGACATAGCTCGTTGAAACAAACACTTTCCAATCATATCAAACAAATCTGACAGGGCTGTAAATGCTTCCAAGCCTTTTGTTTTAACTTGTCAAATGAACTTGACAAGGTAAGGTGATCACCTAATTAAGATTGGATGAATAAAATAGTAAATTCTTTTGGTCATTTATGGTGTAATGGTTCGAAAGCAAAGTCCACCTTTGACACTAAGCCAATTCAATCCCAAAACCCAAAAATAATATTTTTCCATTCACCTGCTTAGTGCATTTTTCTGGCGTTCCTTACAGAGTGAAGGCAGCTATTAACTGATGGGAATTTGGCATCCCGAATAGCTGAACTAATGGCGAAATCCATTCAAATGACGGAACAAACATATGCATTTTCACTCAAGCTTATTTAATGGATGGTTTCCTTGAATACCTTGTGCCATTTGACTCAATGTTTTGAAGCGGATAGACACTTGGCCCCAAAATTTTAGCGCATTAACTGCTTTTGGAGAATTTGAAATAAATTCGGAACACTTATCTCCAAAAAAAATCTCATACAGAAGTCACGATTTTTGTGAGCATTGCAAAATTTGTTGATCCTGTTGGTGCTGACACCCCAAACACGAAGAGTCTACCCGTAACTCGATTGGCAACCCGAGGTAAAACTGTCGCCTCTAAATCCTTCAATGCGAGCGTCGGTAAATGCCGAGTTGTTCGAAGTGGGCTGAACATATTATCATTAAAAAATTGGCGGAAACAGCGGTTTCACTGTACACTGTAATGTGTACATTTGAGCCTGTCCGAGTGGGTCTCCACTTGGGTCAACTTTGACCATACACTTTACCAAATAACAATTCACTGATTACCGCCCAGCATTCGGTTCGCCTAACAGTGAAATTTGTTAACAAAGTTTGCCTCTTCCTATCGCTTCATTCGAACATAACTTGGAACCATTAAATACCGAAGCAATGAGCCACGACCACTCATTTGCCCAACTGGCCTAAGCTCAAACCTCTACCGTGAAGCAGCATGAGTTTTTAACGTAGAGCTTTTGTAAACCCACTACACATGCATTGCAAATGCTTACCACAATTTTGTAGCAGAAATTACGTTCCCTATTTTGAAGACTAGGCTGGGAGTGACTCTGGCGTATGCGCTGCGCAACCAGATCCGCGACCTCCTAATCGAGGAGCACGAGTGTGATGCGACAGGGTGTCAAGATGAGGGGACCGTTGCCTTGGATGCGGGGGCTGATACTGCTGACACAGCGGGATACCGAGTGATCACCCACGTAGCAGTGGTAGAGGTGATGCAACAGAGCATTATCATGGCTAGTCAGGGCCTTCACGAACATCACGTGGACACATACTACGGTTTCACATTTCGATATCAAGACGCTATCACTGTCGTCACCGTCTTTCTCGTAAGGCAGTTTGTCAAATTCCCCAATGTCATTACTACATCCAATCCTATAGTTCGAGATGTCTACGAAAGGTTAGTCTCCTTTCTGTAGCTTGCAAAACGCCGAATAGGCTACTCATTTCTATGCTTTCTAATGTTTGAGTAAATAAAGTGAAAATGTGATTAAAAAATTAACTTTACAAAGGCTAATTAGTATTAATTTTGATTTTTAGATGGTTGAACTGAACTGACGACAATGGAGAACTAGTTTTTATTGTTTTCTTGTGACATCTGTCCCGTTTGGAATAGTAACGGAGTACTGAAGTTTGTCGCCTCGAAAATCTGCCTATTTTGTCAAATATATGGTCTCAAATGCTTCTAAGCCGTTCGATACTAATAATCAAATGTTTCGAACCCATCAAAAAGCCTGGTATAGTTAAAAGAAGAATATGCAGAAAAGCTATTTTGCAATGTAAATATTTATTATTTTGTTGGAATACGTGATGCAGCGCCTTTAGACATTCCTGAAGGCAAAAAAAGATGCAATACTTAAGTGGAATGGTTACATTTGGCTAACAGAAGAGAAGTGATGCGGCGTTCTGAGAATTCCTTGAAGCTAAAAGAGAATTTAACATTAGAGCAGAATATATGCATTTGGCAATTAGAGGATTGGGCCTACTGGCATGGCCCAGAGGGCAGCCAATCCGGCCAGGGCTATATGACCATACAAGTGACCGAAAACAAAACGGACAGTCAAAATCAACAAAGCATTACACGGCCCTCTCTTCCTTTTAGCGTCGTCTTCACCAGCCATCACAAGGTACTTGGTGCTGCGATGAACACCCACGAGCTAAGCGTGCCAGTCATCAAAATGTAAGCCCAACTGCGAAAACGCTTGACCACCACGTCACCGATCCCTCTAGGCGCTTCAGATGCGCTTGGAAATTCGTCTGGTTTGGAAACTAGATTCAGAATAAGAGGCTCTACTGAACATCAGCTTGTCCATGGGGAGAGGTTAGAACATCGGTCTCCTTAAGCAGGTGTGTTAGGGAAATCTCCACAGCTAATGTTGCTTCAGTTATTATTAGCTTTCTTTTAGAACACACAGACAACCGGATTTACGCTGTCACCAATTTAGCTTCCCGAAACTTCCATGAAGACAAAAGAAGGCATAGTTACTAGGGCAGATTATATGCATCCAGCAACCAGAGAGAATGGGACTGCTGGCATGGGTTGGAGGACGGCCCGCGTGGCTAGGGCAATATGGCCACCCAAGTAACCGAAAACGACATTCAAAACAAACAAATTATTACAATTGGTGCTAATATCACAGCTTAGAGACTAGCTCGCCTGATGAGGGTAGCATACCCAACGAGGTGACTGTAACCTAAACCGGGAGGCGAAACCAACAATGGTGTTGCAAGTGCTTGAGGTAAAAGTTTGAAAGGGCATTTCATTTTGTTATAATAGACTTGATTTATATTTGGTGTGTTAGTCGTAGATTTACAGGTCTTTCATTCTTTAATGCAGCACAGCGAACCAGCCTTTTACAAACCACTGGCAGCATATTTATTTCTGTACCTTCTAAAATCTTTTAGGCAAGCCTTTATAATTAAGTTTATATGGATTTTGCGTTTATAACAATTGACAATTAGGTCACTCGAAGGGCGGCTTTTGTAGAGTGTTGGTTGCGTTCCTGATTGGTGTCGTTATGGTTGAGCTGACAGGTCCTGACCAGCCAGTTCAAAAAAACATAAATAATGCCGTATTCATCATTCCAGCAATACTTTTCGCTGCTTTTGCCATCTTCTGCGTCCGAAAGATTTACTATATACTAAACGAACCCCGGTCTTCCAAGGTGAAGAAGCAAAAAGCTGCCAAGAGGAAGTGAGTTCAATTACTGAAATCGCCTCTCCGCTGTTGATATCGTTGCAACTTTTCTATGCTTTTAATGCATTGCTTCGTTTATTTTACGTCCTGTTTGTTTGAAATGGTATCTGGCCGTGGTGTCCTCTGCCCCTATTGACCGTTTTAACGGGTGTTGTACTATCATTGATTAGTGAATAAAGCATGCTCTACCATTGTGCCTTTGTCTCACAATCAGTTATCTGGTTTGTTTATTAAGATAAGAAAATCACGTTCCACTACTTTGTGCTACATTATTTCGCATTTGCTTGTACTTTATTCAGATTGAAATACGAAATACTTGTGCTTTTTAACATGTGCACGTGCCAATTGTGTCATGTGATTCCCTCATGAAGTTCATGACGTGACTTCCGTCAGGACGCAGCGGATTCACGGCACCCTGTTTTCCCCTTGTTTACTGTTGTCATAGCCGATGAGCGCCCCGAGGTTCGCATTCGCTATTGTGTAGCCGATAACGTAATATTTAACCAAAGTCAGGCTCAAAGTTCCCCTTGTTCATTGGTCCAATTTCTTACAGACAGAAAGGAGTAATTTCTTCGCATGGTATTGGGTTGTATTACCCATGCTTGGACTTTTTAAGCACGCCGGTGCATTGTTTCATGGCTGAGATCCAACAGGATGTCACTCAGCTCAACCATTATTCTAAAACAAAAACCGACTACCTTTTTTTCCTTACTTCCTCTACAAAGATACTGGGTGGGCCTCTGGAGGCTTGATTTTGACCTTTCTGCCAACTTGTCTGAGATTTATTGTTAAATCGATTGTGGTAGTAAGCATTGGTGATATTGTTGACTTTTTGTATCTGGTTTGCCAGAGGGTGTGGGTTGCCCCGAATAATTTTATGGTGATGGGCAAAGGCATTACTTTGAATTGCGATCACACTCTCACCAAACAATTTGAAGCTTGCTAAATGCCACATACCCGTACCAGTTACCGTAACGGTCATGTGTGTTGAAGCCATCTATGTGGCTTGAAATTGATACGCCAAAGAAAAATCCCAACAAGAACGCTCCTAATCTCACTAGCAGTAGTCCGCATTGTGAATGAACTCTACCTAAGGGGATCCACCTAGGTACGGGGTCAAATTCGTTTCATGCCAGCCACATTTTGTACGTCAATCACACTTGAAAAAAGTGACGCCACTCTCAGAAGTGTTTTAATCAATTCGGAGGGTTTCGAATACTATGTAATGATGCAGCGATATTCTCGGGATGGGATCAAGCTTCTGGGAAAGCAATGAGCGCTTAAGCAAATCACTTGTAATAGTCTCATCATAAGAGTAGGTGGAATTAATCAACAATGAGGTCCTATACACATGGAGCAATTTGGATAAAGCAAAATATGCTGACAGTTAGAAAAGACACTGGTTCCGATACTCCCTGACCAAAGTAGGTAAGATCCAAGAAATTTTACCCTATTCATGGCACACTGTAAAAGAGAATATTTGTTTGGGATGAAAGGATCCACGCTATCTCATTGTAGCGCTCAAACCCACACTGAATGCCTGGAACACATCAGCTCGTGAGTAACCTCGCTACAAATGCTGTGAGGCTCCAAAAGGCCAGTGTTGCTAGTAATATGAGCATAACTCTACTCTGATGCCATGGAACCCGAAACTCGGAACGCTGAAAGAACAATTTGACTACATACACAAAAAGTAGACAAGCCGAGTCCAGATGCCAATTTCGTGAAAGTCAAGAAAGAGCAATCAAAAGTATTGTAGGCTGCATTCATTTTTCAGCAAAGTCGCCTGCCACATTTCTGATGCTTTGGCCATTACCTGGAAAGCTTCAACACGGGAAGACCTTGGCGGGGCCCGAAAGTTCCAAAGTAACATGAAAAACTTAGTCCTTCTGCAAATTTGTCGCTCAATAGTGTGGACATCAGTGGGACGTCCCACGGCCTAAATGTTTACAAGGATGACCGTCACGCTGTGGGTTGGGTGCAGAACTGCCGTAGCCATTATCGTCAACGTCGTACGGACGCTGCTTTTACCCAATAGTTGCAAAAATCAAGAGCCCTAAATTGACTTTAGCATCATAAAGGCAAGACAAGAATCAACCACAAACACCATTTACTGATTATGCCTATCATGATCACAAGAGGCTGTTGGGAGTTTCTTGGACGCCCGTAGAAGGACATCGGGGCGATTGTCAACATGATTAGGTGTCCAGGGTCCCAGACTGTCGTAGGCATAGTAGTCTGTCGGATAGGGATTCGCATCACTCCACGTGCCATCCACCATTTCCAACGCCACGGCAGCCTCGTAGGGTGTCAACAGGGGCTTCTCGAACTCCGTTCCCCAATCGATACTTATTCGCGGGCATGCCACCTAGAGTGAGTGCATTCTCTAGGGAAAATCCACCATCACAGCCCAAATATCTTCTATTGTTCTAACAAGCATAAAGAGTCAGCGCTTTTAGGCCATTTCAAAGGATATGCCTAGCTTTGGATCAGAAATGTCCCAGTTATGTTGTTTTTTTAACCTAATTAATTTGCTCACAAAACGATTTGGCGCAAACGCAGTTGTCCTCAACCTATGCGGAAAAAAATGATTGCGCACATATTTGCTACGTTAGAGTCTAGCGTGGTAGTAAAATTTGACAACGATAGAGGCGACAGATATAATACACCGAGTCCTATGAGAGAAATCATCTTCAAACATACTGATCAATTTCAACATTTAACTATCAGCGTACAATTAGCGTTCAACAAATAAGCGCATTTATAATTGAAGCTTCGAACTGCCTACATTGATTCGTTTCACAACGGGGGCCAGTCGTATAACTTTAGAAAGACTCGGAACAGTAATAAGAGCTTAGGATGGACACTTCGCAAACTTGATGTCTTAGACTTTCGGACATTCCACCCATGATGACTTCAGCTAAGGGTAAAATCACCACCAGCAAAAACCAATTTACTTGTTACTTGGAAATCGCAACGTTAAAGAGAACGTACCTGTATCCAAGCGTCCACCTTGTTGCCAAAGTGCTTCAACTTATCTGGAGTTATTTCGGAGAGAAGAACAATAAAACACTTTCGTCCAAGCTCCTCGATTCGCCTCTGAAGCAAATGAACTACTGGTGGAGAGCCTTGACGCCCAAGTGTACCTAGAATCAAGCCAAAGCGCTGAGCCGATTGAGCAGTTTCGATCGCACGTCTACGGTTGGCCCGCATCGATGCGTGGTCGTAGGACTCGAGTGTCAGGATCTTGTTATAAGGGTCGTACATGTAGGCAGGCAGGGCAGGATTCGCTAACATCGCTGACTCAAGATGAAATCGGCCGTCACCAATGAAGACCATGAAATTCACTCCTGATACCTTAAAAAAATTAATTAAGTGCCAAAGGCTTTTAAACTACAGCACGGTTCCTACAAAAAAGGACACAGTTTGTTAATGAAAATTTTGAAAGAGAAACTAGATAAACTTCTACCTTTGGTGACGTACATCCAAGCAATTCTCCCGGTGAAAGTGGTAGACGCTGAGGAATGATAACGTTGAATCCACTTTCCTGAAGGGACTTTTTGATAGCCGGTAAGCTTGAGACAAACTGAACTGTCGAGAAAAGTGCGAAGGGTACACCGCTTGGCAAGACATTTTTAACACTATCAATGAAGTGAGCCATATCAAATGCAATGTCGACGAAAACGTACCTACACCATCATTTGTGTAAAAGTAGAGGTGTTGGGAACTTACAAGACAGACAAGCTTTGAATAGGAATGAGACAGCTGTGCCCATAATGTACAAGTAGATCGGCACCCAGAGCTTTGGCGGAGAAATCGTCTATACAACACGCACCGTAGGTTACATCCCCAAGGATAACTATGTCAACTTCGGACGAAACATTGTCGTCTTTCCTCTGAAGCAAGTCTCCATTGTCACTTTTGTACGACTTGCTTCCAAATCGCTTGAAAATTTCACTCAGGGTGGTTGCAAAACGAAGTAGGCCTTCAGGCATTTGTAGAGCCACAGTCCTAGCCTTCAGACAGCGGATTCGCCAGATCGTTTTGTGAATCTCAAAATTGTAGTTACTTGGCAAGTGAGTCTGAATAATTTCAGCTAGCTCTGGGTCATTGAGAAGTTCATCCGGGATTCTGAAAGGGTTGAACCTCTTTGGAGGCATGATTAAAACAGAAGGCGCTCTCAAGCTCGACCTCGAAAAATGACTAATTTAATCAAAAAATTGTTAATGATGTCTCAACAAAAAGTTACTTAAGCCTTGACAAAATCACTAAAGTTATGCCTAATATTAATGGCGCAAATTGTTGACGGTGCTTAAATCATTCATTAGGTACCTTTTGAGGTGTCAACTCAGATGTGGATTAACATAAGAAAAATAGTATTCTTCTTGCAGTACTCCAGTGTAGTCTTCCGCGACCTCCTTTAAAGGTAAAAAACGCATAGTACTAGGGCTGAATACACACATTCTGGAAACGAAGGGATTGGGATCTGGTATAATATGGCCACCCAAGTGACCGAAACCGGCAGTCCGAACAAAAAAGTATTACACAACCTCTCTCTTCCTTCGGGCGCAACTTCCGACGCACCCTTTGGTAACCTTTTCGTGTCAGCCATCGCAGCGCAATCAGTGCTGCGAGAAGCACCCACGAACTAACCGTCCCTGTCACCGAGATTCGAGGGCATGTTTTCTCGTAGTACCATCAATTCCGCGTAGCACTCGGTGCAGCAAACGCGTATTTCTGAAGCCTTTTCTCTCACAATAATGTGTCTCAATGAAATGTTGGGGGTACGAAGCCAAGTTTTTGAATGGATGGATACACACACAACATAAATTGTGATTCCAGGCTTTTTTGATGCAGAGGAGGAAAGGCAAGGGTATCGTAGAACCCTGAACAAATTGGGCAATCGAACCTCATAAGATCGGACTGCATGCAATTCAAGTGTGCAAAGCATAAAACGATACCATCGAATGGCATTCTGCACATCCTATATCTGTAGACACATATTTCGGCAAAGGGGGCGAGTTGACCGAGAATCTGGGAGAGAGAGCTTACGGAGGATGCTTGACCACAACGTCGCCGATCCCTCTTGGC
Source organism: Taenia saginata (assembly GCA_001693075.2). NCBI lineage: Eukaryota > Metazoa > Platyhelminthes > Cestoda > Cyclophyllidea > Taeniidae > Taenia > Taenia saginata. The sequence goes on along the minus strand of LWMK02000041.1, from coordinate 401,336 downwards.
AGTTCCAATGGACTTAGTGTTCACGGCTAGTGTTGCTTCGGTTGCAGAACACAAGGGTGAGGGGGGTGTAAGAGATGTACGAGATTCTCCCATCCGTAGCATATGCACTTTATTTCACACCGCCAAAGTTTGCCACAAGCGGAATAGATTAGGGTAAAAATCCATCATAATTGGGGCCACTTTCCGCCTCCACCATTATAACGTCCCGAGGCTTCCTTGAAGAATAAAGAAGGCATAATACTAAGGCAGAATATATGTATTCAACAAACAGAGGGTTTGGACCTGTTGACATGGTCCGAAGGCTATCCAACCGGCTAGTACAATCTATCCATCCAAGCGACCGAAACCGACGACCCAAACAGACAAAGTATTACGCCAGAGTACCTCAATTTTAACAACCAATGTTAGCTTTGCGTACATTCATGTTTTATTCTAGCCTTCCGAATTGAGCAGTTTTCTTCAAACACCTTGAAGGACTTATCTTCTGAAGTCCCACAAGTCCCAACTCAACGCATGGCACTCTAAATAGTACAAAATCTTATAAAAATTTTGTTAATCTGACTCATTCAATACATGTATGTCTTTAAAATTCAAGCACTTGAATGACAGCCAATTTTGCCATTAAGAAATTCATTTTGATGTCATTTTAAAATTGCCCAAGACTCCAACGTAGTCTAAAAGCACACTTATCCGACTACTTTCACTGCCACCCAAGTGCTTTCTTCTTTGATGACACGTCTAGCTCCTTCAATCTTTCCTGAGATCGTAAGAAGTCATAGCGCTGTGGCGGAAAGCACATCACTGGCGTAGGGAAGAGCTGAGACCATCCCACTGAGTAGAAGCACTATCTGCCCAGACTTAAGTGTCTGTGCCGCCGAATGTAATGTTAAATTGCTAAAGCATTGCATGACTCCTCTCTTCTATTGTTCCTCGTCCCCGACGCCTCTCCTGGTGACCCTTCCGCATCGGCCGTTACAACTCAGTCGGTGCTATAAAAAGGCCTACAAACCAGCCGCGCCAGTAATCGAACTTTTGCATGCCTATTAAGATATCTAATGCCACCGTCACTGGTGGATCTCGACGTTCCACTTAATCTGGAGGAACGCTCTACTTGGAAACTATATTGGAGAAGAGAAACGAGCTGTCTTCATACTGACGACAACTGGACGATGTTCTGCAAAGAGAACATTTCTTATCGTCATTGATAGTCGTAAGCTCACTGTTCTATTAATAGTTATTTGGCAGGAGGAGAGCTTCAAAATAGTTTCATTGGAATATTGTTTTGCACTTTGATCTTACTTCAGTAGTGTCCAGTCATGTATCTATCAGGGTTCATTTCAGGTGAGAGGAAAAATTGACACCCTCATATAGGCATCGCTGGTAGCTCTGCAAGAAACTATTCCAGATGGTTTACAAATAGGATAGCTTCAGTTATTAATACCACTACCACAGACCACGGGACTAAAATGGTTGTCCAGGTCAGTTGGGACACTCCACAGATTCTCCCAGCAAACGCTTTTTATCTGTCACTATAAAGTTTAGCATTCCGCAATAGGAATCAAGGTGGCTGTCCCTTACAATTGGATACACTTGCCGCTACCACAAATTTAACTTCCCTGGTCTTTCCCAAAGTTATAAGAGGTCATAGTAGTGTGACAGGAAATAAAGTACTGGCGTACAGAAAGGTTGACAGGCTACTGGCTTGGCCCACTGACCGTGTTTCCAAGCGGAAGTACGATCCACGGCGACTTAACTACCCGCATAATCAAAAATTTGATTAGAAAAAGCCATAGAAACATTGCATCTATTTTTATACGATTATTCCAGTATAAAACCTTATTCTTCCATCTTTTACAGAACAAATTTCGATGTACTCATATCCAACTGTTGGACCTAAAATGACTTCCACCAAACTTTACCACTTTCTGATGCATATTTTTGAAGCCGAAATTTATGAATGAGACTTCTCAATGGTGCTTGACCTCCAGCCAGTATGTGACAACTTTCCCGACTACCCCACTGTGATCCGAGTAAGTTCTTTTCATGAAATGCTCTGAAAATAGATGCTTGTGGAAGTGAAATTCAGAAACGGGGCTTAGGTTTCACGATGCTAAAACTTTGGGAGGAACTTTAAGCTATATTGTAAAATATTGTAGTTTACTGAGGCTTGACTGCTAAATATAACAAAAAAAAATGTCATAGCTTCCGAGACTGTTTAGATGACAAAAGGAGACATAGTGCTCGGGAAGAAGACATATACTCGGCGAGCAGGAGAGATTGGGGTCACTAGCATGACCCCGAGGCCATCTCACCTGCCAATAGTAATGTGGCAATCTAGGTGGCTGTAACCGAAACCGAGAGTTAAACCAACAACAAAATTATTGCAGGAGTGCCTTCACATCGCCGTTACACTCCGCCTTTCGGACCATAATATTGCATTCCCAGCAGAGGCCGTGATTTTGATTCGCGTATATGCTCTCCTCTGTCACTGAATTGCTGCCATCTTCGTTATTGAACATTGGGATGGTAACTATGTCCTCCTGTTTGAGTCTTTATTTTATTCTACTTGAATACTAATACAAAACACCAAAACGACTTTTAGTTATGTATCGAAATTGGGCAATGGCTCATTTTCTCCCAAGCATTGATGTACATCTGAAAATGAGGCATCCAAAGAGAAACTTGTCAGTTGGTTATTAAAGATCCAAGTCCTGAAAATGGAAGAAGTTGGAGAATTAGCACATCATCTTTCCAGATTAGTGGATCTTCAATGAGTTTGCGTAGGCTATCAAATCACGTGGTGACTAAGCTATCATCAACACTACAACTCTTTGGACGTAGGGTAAAACTGTCGACAAACGGAAAATTGGTGCTTTGAAGGGGCAAATTCATGCGATGGTTTGGGTGTAATGCGTGCTTGTTTGAACGTATCTCCTACATTAGCCTCATGACGGAGCAGGTGCCACCGGTTCGCATCGCCTATTTGTAAAATCTCCACGCCACTCTACCCAGTCTTTTCACTCCATGCATCTGGAACCGGTGATGAAGGGCCAAAACGGTGAAAGTACTAACCCAACTCCACCATCGTCACCGGTGCAGCCTTCTCACTACTTTGCTGCTCTACTTCCGGTTCTGGGCACCAAAATAAATGGAACCAGTTGGAGAAAAATACACACTTTAATAATGCAGAATTTCACTAATATTTGCATTTTTTGGGGGGATGGTGGGGTGGGGAAGGGGGACCAGACCTTCCCTTTCCCAGGAGATTCACAGCAAGATTGCTTCAATCTGTCCACTTGGCATTAAACTAATCTAACGGAACTTTGATAAGTAAATTACTAATTTTCTAGTTATATCATCCAATTACATGCAACGAAAATAAAATTTTCGATAACGGTGGTGCTTGATTGCCAATAAATACTCAAAACTATCCTTTTCTCGGACATAGTCCAGCGGCATGCTAGTCAAATATATCCTTTCCTGTGTAGATGAAGGTATCAGCTTGGCATTCAGTGCCTCATTAAATCCGTGCAGAATGCCTACATCGCCCGGAGTCTTCGTTGAAGTTGTCACAAGCTGAAGTACTACAGAAGAACACATACTGCCTGCATAGAGAAGACCTGGCAGTCCATCAGCATGTTTTGATGGACAATCTGTGGAGACTAATATGGCCTCACATATAAAAGGACAGTTAAACGAAACGCCATATTACTACACATCATTGGTACCCTTTTCAACATAATCTATAAATGGATCCACGGTGAGATTAATCTTGTGACACCCAAATATTCTCACCAGATCATGAGTCACAGGTTGATTGGTTGAGTGTTTAACAATTGAAGAGGAGAGTGCTCGCGATCTGAGGAGAGTAGCTACTGTAGCGTCTCGAGACTTCCCTGAAGGTAAAAGAAGGCATAATACTAGGACAGAATGTGTACGCATTCACCAAACAGAGAGAATGGAGCTGCTGACCTAAACCCTGAGACCAGCCAGCCTGGCTCGTACAATGTGGCCACCCAAGTGAAAGAAATTGGCAGCCAGAATAAATCAAGCATTACATTAGTTCCTCCCCTCCTTCGAGCGTCATCTCCAACGCCCCTCTCGGTAGGCCTCCCACGTCAGCCATTACAATGCAGTGACGTAGGAACACTCACAAGCTAACCATGCCAGCAATCAAAATTCAAGCTTAATTGAGGTGATGTTTGACCACCACGTCACTGATCCTCATGGCAGTTCGACTGCACTTGGAGTTTCGTTTGGTTTGGAAACTAAACTCAGAGTAAGAGGTTGTGCCAAGCATCAGCGTGTTCATAGGGAGACTTTAGAACACCAGTCGCCTCGACTAGGTATGTTAGGAAAACCTCTGCATCGAAGCGTTTCCAGGTGGTCCTTGGCTACATTCGTTTCAGCAACTACTTGCCTTCTTGCAGAACACGGAGATGGGGTAGATGCCGAAGGAGGACGTCGTTCTTAGCCCTTCTGTTATAATATGTCGGAGATCCTCTCATCCATAGCACATGCACTCCTTTCGCACCGCTACAGTTTGCCACCAGCGGCGTAGGTAGGGAATGAAATCCTACAAAGTCGGGCCGACTTTCCGCTGCCACCGATGTAGCGTCCTGAGACTTCCTTGTAGATAAAAGAAGGCATAGTAGACGGCTTGCGGCTGCTGGCATGGCTCGGAGACCAATCAGCCCAGCTAGAACAATACGGTTACCTAAGTAACCGGAACCGGTAGTCAGAACCTTCCGAGAATAGCAGACACACTAGGCCCGAACAATATATGACCATTTGCGGTATGTCCGACAATTGTTACCAAGTATTTTTTTAGAAAAAATGCCATTATATATGTTGAGTCAATTTTTTATAGCTTTGACAATCTCTCCCTATTAATGGACGTCATGAAGACTTCTCATCACAAAAATTGGGATCTTCCCCTTAGAGTAATGGCCTTATTTTTATGCACCACGAATTAATCTAATTTTAGGAAACGTTTTCAATAAACAAGGAGTGAAAAGTTATCGAAGGTAGAATTCTTGAAGTAGATGAACTCAAAGCGGTTATTATTCCATAGAATGAGGTTTTATATCTTTACAATCAAATTCGCTCCACCTTAAAGCGATGATATTTTAGAGGCGCTAGAAAGATATGTTCAGCCGGAGTCGTAATAAAGAGGTGAGGTGCTTTTTTAGATGGGCAAATTTTTTTGATGACCGAATGTGTGCAAACAGAAGGGGCCGCCCACCCACTCACTGGCCCAGCATCAACACCATGCTTACAGTAAACACAAGAGGTAGTCATATAACTATGCGACTCCACACGGGTGGTTAATTGCTGCCGCCGCGAGAACATTAAAAGATAAACCGGTCGTAAAGCTAATCTTTCCCTGACTCATTCTGCTCACAACACATCCACACTCAGCCAAAGTTCGTCGGACCACTTATCGCTATAGCCCCAAAAGAAGTGCAAATCATTTCGGTTATGAGGTTTCACGAAGCAAGAGCAGATCGTCTCCTTCCATGCACAATCACAAGCAACGGAAGGTGAATGCATCTTCTCAAGCATCACTGTACTTCTGTCAAGTGGTGCACTTGGGGCAATATCATAGCAAAGTTTCTAGCAATTTCAGAGATTTCATTAAATCATGAAAGTTTACTTGCGGTAGTGAGTAATCCTGAAAACAATTTCGTTGTTATACGACTCATTGAAATCATTCCTGACACAACTAAATTCGGGGCATTAAACATTATTTTTCCCTGCTTCTTAAAAGAATGAGAAGCAATTACTGAATTTTAAATTATGCATGATATTCTAAAGGTAAAACTAGTCTGTTTCGTTGGACAAATAAACTACTTTTTTAAATTCTGTAAGAGACTCCCAGCCTTTTTTGAAAATTAAAAAAGGGAATAATGAACAGGCGTTCTTGGGATGACAATTTTAATCGAGACAGCCAGTCTCGTCATGGGATTTGAGAAGGTATCTTCAAATTAAAGTACTCATTACGATGCAAGGAAAAAATTTACTTAGAAAGAGTACCCTAGGATGATTTGCTAGTCCGCCAATCAGTTAAGCCGAGGAAAATAACACACCTACTTATTTGGAATTTCATTTCAGTAGTATCTTGCGTTTACCAATAAAATTATGCTCTACATCTAGCTATTTTTATAAAAGATAAGGAACTAAAGCGGTGTGCAAAAATACATAAAAAGTTGTAATCAAGAGGTTAGTTTACACTGAGCAAAGCAGCTAAAATTTGTTTTGCATTGTGCAAGGGATCATGCATTATTTCTGATAAATGGAAGAAAATTATAATGTGTACACTAGCAGTACGGAGGTACGGGATTTCCAAAAGTAGGCTAGTTTTTTCCTTCTGATCATGAGTGTCATTGTCAAAGTGCCTTGTTGTTTGTTTTGAATCCATTGTTGTGTTTTTGCTAAAGTGACTTTTACTTCCAAATTTATATTACTTCTTGAAAAAAAATAAAAATCGAAAAAGTTCTGCTTTCAGTCTTTCTTGTAAGTGGATTTGGGAATGGGATGCAAACTAGCGCACAAAAACGATTCATTTTTTAAAAATCCTCAAGTTTTGAGAAACATTATATTTTCAGGAGGCTCACTTAAAATCCTGCTCAAAAATTTTCTTTGTTCTGATAGGCTCCGGCTTTGAGTAGACATCTCTTCAAGCTAAACTGTTAAATGTGGCATAAAACGATGAAAATGTTAGCAAGATATCATCTAAAACATTTTTTTGGTTAGAATGGCAAGTTGATATGAGAAGTGTGGATGATGAAATGATGAAGAACCTTACTTTTGCGTTTACGGATCACTGAGCAGCTCTGAGCGGTCTAGAGATCAGTGGCAACACATTCCATCGCTTCACCATCTCCGCCTAAATGGGATAACCGGGTAGTTTGCACAAAATCGCCCCATTTGATTTCCTCTTTCTCCCTTTGCCCCTGGTCTTGCTTTTGCGTCTACAAGTTGCCCTTTTTCCTACCAAAGTCAAGGACCTGCACAAAGTGCATTACCAGGATTTTAGATGTCAAAGGGAATAGGGAACACTCTGCACCACTTTTATCCAGTTTGAAAGGGAACGTATTATTCCATGTAAGAAGGCTGAAATGCCCCCAATTTGCCTTTCACAGCCTCAACGTCCCCAAAGAGTTCACTAAGTCTCGTTTCACATAAATTACTTGTTACCAGCATATAATTTAAAGTCCTGGGTTATTTTTGGATAAAAATAGTTTCTATAAAATCACTAGTCTTTTTAGGTAGCAGTTTCCCAGGAAATTGGGTCGACTCATAGGGATGACTTTGGCGGGTGACTAAAATAATTTAAAGTCATCAAAGAGTAGAGTGAGAGTGACGAGTATGTTTGATTTCGATGACACGTGTCTAGTGTGTACCCAAAGTTTTTCTTGCCTCGTTTGGGTTCAGCTAGTTTGTTAATTGCAGCCTTGATCAGGAATGGCCCATCGTCTACAATGCGATGCGTCCAACTCTCAGTGATTTGTCATAGGAAACGTGCTCGACTCTGATTGATGCGCCCTGTTGGCACACATTGCACCACCACCTTGTGGAAAGCTTCTACAACTTTTACGGCGCTCACCCCAATCACACTGTAAAAGGCGCTGATTACGCTTTCCTTTGCATTCACAAGGTGATACTGTAGCTGAGCATACCGAAAACCCTCAAAATTCTTTGATCCCTTGAGTGGCCACATCTAAAGCCATAAAAATGTGCTTCAGATGTGATGTAGACGATTAGATTCCATTTCTAGCTCCATTGTTTCTGCATTTTGAAGCCACTAGGTCCGCTATACATTCACCGCAATGTCCAGCCCTCGTCTTTGATGAAAGTTTTCAACACCGTCAATAACTATGCCATTTTTGCTTCTCTGTGCTTTGTGCTTTCATGTTACTCGTCTAAAATACACCACTTGGTACATCTAAATTACCATCGTTTCGCGATTTCGTGAACAGATGCTGAGCAATACCTTGATAGCTCTACGTAGAAGGCATCTACAACTGGTTCCTGATTCTTCTTATTCTACCGCACAAATGCAAATCTACTTACGGTTTGGATAGTGGATTTGAATGTATAGACAGATACTTTTTTTCAAAAAAAATCTTCAAACATGAGCAGACATGGACGTCGATGCACCGAATTTGCGTTTTAACCAATGGTAAGGATTGTAGAGCGCAGAAAGCGATCTTTGGTGGAAGTTTACCCATCGCCATCATCAGCTCATTGGTTGATATAGATTTTGCAGCATAATGAGCATTCGAAACCACAAGATTTTTCCACCCTTTGTTTCCATGGGAAAAAAATATGCACAAAATTACACAATAAAGTGCTGTGCATGTAGCGCTTTCCTCAACCACCTCCTCCTCCCTCCGACTGGCCTAGGGCCCGACATGCCGATCGGACTGTGGCGTAGTTACGAGTTTGGGTTAACAGACACCAGTACAGCCTCAGGGGTAACGGGGTCCTTCAGAAACGCAAAGTTCAATTTGTCCTGCCCCAACCCATCGCCAAAAAAGCTCATTTAAAACAACACCACATAAGTAATTTTGCTACTGAATCTAAATTTCCTGAAAAACTTTACAAAAGGCATACCTAAATCAAAGTACTTGTTCAAATTCAACAAAAACACACAAATACAGCGTCCTGAGACTTCTTTGAATGTAAAAGAAAATACAGAGGGAACGGCGCCGCTGGCATGGCCCGGAGACCAGCCCACCCGGCTGGGGGAATGTCTCCAACCAAGTCACCGAAACCGAAATCGAAACTGGGAACCAGAACATACAAGGTATTAAATGTGTCAATTATTCATGCGGCAGTTTAAGCAAGCTTCCTAGCCCGCATTTTAAACAAATATTTAAGAAGTTTTGGAAAAACAGAGACGGTATGGAGAAAGTGTTTGCAAGATGATCGAGGCTGTGCTTTGGCATAATTCACGAAATAAAAAAATCCGACTTCATTTTCAAAAGTGGGTTAAAAGAAAGCACTTACAGTGTCAATTCTTTTCGGAATTTGCGAGTAGTTGCGCCAGCATGGTGGATTGGCTTACCGTTGGTGTGCAGAAGAGCTGGGAGGTAAAGGGCATGACCTGAGGGCAACGCTGCCAGATGGGGTCATGTAGCTAAGTACACAGTTTAATAAATGTCAAGTCACAACACAACCTTCTTCCTCTTTTGACTGTCGGTCTCCCAACCTCCGTTTTCATTGCACCACCCTAACCCTAATTGAGTCCTCTTGTGTAAACTATAACCCTCCACGTGACCGGATCCAAGGTGATGCGATGGAGTTGCACCATGGAAGGAATGCCACTCATATTTGTTAGTTGATATTGCAGAGTCCGGAGACTTCCTTGAAATTGGAGGACTGCTGGCATGGTCCGGAGGCAAGCCGACCGGCTAGTACAGCATGGTTAACCTCCCAAGACCGAAACCGCCTTTCCGAACAAAGTATTACACGTATAGTAGGCCTAATGTGAATTTCTAAAATTGTTAAAGCTAAGTCCTATGATTTTTGCCTAGCGTATGAAATAAATAAACAAAATTATTTGTGGCAAGAAATTGGATCTGCATTATGCAAGGGCTTTTTACCATCTGGGCAGACATGTACTCGATCTGACCCACTTGATAAAATAGGACTCATGGGTTTTTTGTAATTTTTGTTAAATTTCATCTGTGCATTGTAAATAATTACTAATAATGATTTATTTAACGCTTTCAATGTTGCTAGTACGCGCTGCTTGAATTTCGCTCCAATAAAACCTACCAATTGGAAAAGGGCTAACCCTGATATCTCCCCACTGCTTGGTACTTGACGCCTTGCCGTCTCGACTTACCAAGAATTCACATAAAGGTTTGCAAAATAGTGCTCAAAACCAATGGAATTATTTCATGCTTTACATTTAGGGCAGCTGACAAAGATATTCGAAGCATTTCAGCTGGAAACCCTGAATTACGTGTTGTTGTTGCTGTTGTACAGACATTGGAATAAGATAAATAGGTGTGCTTTAGTCGTTCAATGCAACACCCCAACCCTGTTTCCCGTCCCTCTGTACCTACGTATCACAGAATGTCCATTGCGTCAATTCAATGTACCCGAGTCGAGTTTGTCTGCTTTATCAACTGAGGCGCCATGGCAACGATGTCGCAGAAGTTCTTTTTTACTACATAGACCGCAAAAAATTTAAGGTAGATGCAGTATATAGTGAGAGAACGTATAATTTAAGACACAAAGTGTCTTTCTCTTGTTGCATCACCCTTACCCAACTTTGTGTGGCTTTACACTTCAGCCTGGGCAATTCTGCTTCACTTTCTTCATTATTTAGGCATTTATTTAAGTAACCATTATATTTCCTTGGGATTAGATTATCATAAGAGTGCAGTAAAAGCTGGTGTAGGTATGGCTAGTAGTCATACTAACGGAGGTGACCTCTTTGTGACCTTGGATCGGAACACTAATTAAAGGGTAACACTTTTACACTTACCTTCTTTACTAGCAATTGGAATCACAAGCCTTTCCCCTGTCAGGAGTAGATGTTATTGGAGCAAGGAACATTATGTTTGGTTGGAGTACTTTCAATTCAACTTAATCTCTTCAACTACAGACCTACATGTTTTAAGTTCAAGGTCTTCACACGCCACACAATGTTTACCTTTCATTGGACTGATCAAATGCTTCTACCCCACACATTATTTCAAGAAGACTTGCTCCCAACAATGTTGATTAAAGGTCTTTGAAAATGTGCCGACCTGACACTTGAAAATCGTTTTTTACGCCTGACAAGTTTGGGTGCATCATAATTATTAATGATGCATTAAGAAATGCCGCATTTTACCTTAGATACAAAAAGTAAGAGCTTCACTACTTGTGGAGTGCTTTCTCCTCTAGTAGATCCTGACAAACCTCCACGTGTTAGCCAACACCGTTTGCTTGCCAAGTCTTGGACACGGACGATGCAATCATACCCGAGTTTAATTCGTTGATGTCCTACAGACCCTCCTCTTATTTATTTTTTTAAAAATAAAGTCCGAATCTGAAGAACCTTGTACTGTAAAAAAGTGCCCTACTTTAAATAGGCTTTTGCTAAACTTTACTTTATCACAAAGCGACCCAGGTTGCGGTACATTGCATAAAAATGAGAAAATTCTACGTTTTAGGCAACAGGATACATGTTCCACGGACCTTAAATTCCTACTGTTAACAGTGTTTACAAGCTTCCTTGCTACCTTCAGTCCTATTTACAAACGCCTTGGCACGAGTTGGGTGTGTATGGGCACACCCACCTGCACACAAGCATGTATCGTAGGCACCATCAAGTGTGCCCTTTTTAATCATTCTTAATAGAATTTTTAGATTCACTCTATTTATCGACAAAACCACCAAGTCAAATATTTGTGTCACCCGTTGACATGCAAATTTAATTGTTTAGACAGATCTTAGGCGTCGAAAGCAGAAATTAGGCATGAAGGAGGGAGGGTGGGGGCGGGGACGAGAGGTGATCGCTCAATTTTACGTCAAGAATAGTGTTGGCTGTCATGTGCGTGTGTATGGGTTAGCGACAATGGTTGAATTAGAGTTTAATTTGGCACCATTTCGAGTGTTCATTTGTGTGTGTGGGTGTGTGTGTGCGCGGAAGCGCATGACTGGTTTTTTTTTTTGCCAATTTGACAATGCCTGCATGCACCCAAGCAGCGAGAAAGTTCTGATTGGCCAATCGAAAATGCCATGATGATATATATATGCTCATGAGGGGCTTGTCTTTCATGGACGAGTGAAAAACAACCTTTTATACAAACACCTATATCCAGAGGGATAAAGAGAGATCGAGAACCAGACAAGCCGCAACGACAACAAATTTAACAATGTCTTCCCCGGGTCACTACATTCCTGTATTCCTACTACTAAACATCTTCTTTCTCATTTCTGGTGGTTGTGCTGTATCACCTTTCAATGACTGGGTGGAGGAGGGCGAATCTCCATCAGAGGAAACTCTAAGCATATCAAAACGAGTAACCGGTGCATACGCGACGACGGAAGAAGATCGTCCGCGTATTCTTTGTGGTCAGGCGCTGATTCATACCCTAAAGGAGCAGTGCGGACAACGTGGAACATTCTCACCCTACCAGAAGCGTGCAGTTCGTGAGTTGATTCGAGTGGCTAGAGGACTACCTAGTAAGTTTTCCCTTCCTCTTTCGTCTCATTATCTTAATCTTTTAGACATATCAGACTTTGTTGATGCTCCAATCCACTTGCGTAAGCGATACGATGACATCTGTGAAGTATATTTGCGTTACGAACCCGAGAGTCCACTGTCCCAATGCTGCTGCTTGGGCTGTACAAGGGCCTACTTAGAAAACTTTTGCGCTGAGGCATAAAAAAGCAAGCAAGGCAAGCAGGTGGAGACTTCCCAACTCCCCCTATTCTTTCGCCTTCTCCCTACCTCACTCCACTTTTGTTAGATCTTCTATCTAAACCGCTGGAAGATCTCGGTCCTAAAGATCTCGTGTGAGTTACCACTCACCCAATCATCTAGTCGCAAAGCATTCCTCTATCCTCCTCCTTGTCTCCATTGCCCTCAGTCTTAGTTCACGTTCCCATACACACACGCTTATTCATAGCCAAGGACTCCTGTTTATAAAGAGTTTAGTGGATCTTACGTCTTTTTGCCCTCACCAATGAGCTATTGGTGCTGCTGTTGTGGCGCTGATGGTGGGTTTGATTAACCTCAGAACTGACAAGTCATCCACTCATACACCACTGATCCAAAGGAGCACAACTAATTCTCTAAAACCAAATGCGAAAGAATGACAGAACATTGTTCTTGAAAATTACAAAAGGTCGTGCTATCAAACACATAGGGTCAATGAAGCAGGTAGGGAGAAAATTGGGATGTATTATAAAAATGCTTTACATAATTTGCAGTTACAACTTCAAGCCAAACTATAAATATTTCTAGCCGCAAAAAAAAAAATCACCAAATTTACATGCCTAATTTCGCCCCAGACCCTTTCTGGATGAGGATCGCAGAGGGATGTGAACGAGAGTTGAGAACTGTGGATGCCTTTCGCCCAGCCTATTAAAAAACTTTTGTACAAGATTGGGCTGAAAAAGGGATGCCGATTTTGTCCTTTTGGATAAAATACTCGACCTTTCTTCTCTTTTTTCTACAATAGGTGCATATAATTTGCTCACTTCACTGGTAACTTGTAAAATACCAGTTTGATAAACGTCCACCGGTTAATTGCCACTCAAAAGGTCCATACTTGGCGACTTTGAGTTTTTTAGAAAATAATATTTTGAGTCTATTATTTTGTACATAAAGCAAACAATACGTGCTTCTATAGGAAAATGCGTCGACTGTGTCGTGGCGATTGTTTCGACAAGTCGAGGGAAACATGGGATGCCTGTGTAGCCCTCCTTTATTGTGTATTTATCAACTTTTAAAATAAACATTTTGAAGTTGCCTGAACTCCTGAGGTGAGGGCGAATTGTTTTTCTTTTTTACTATAAGGAAAAACAATTGCGGCAAAATTGGAGTTGAGGGAAATATTTTGTCCTCCAGAAAAGTGATAAAACGTGAGAAAAAAGGCTCCAAGACGCTATAAGACCTGACTAAAAATACTTAAGTAAATAAAGCTGTTTTTTTACCACACGAAATCATTTGGGCGAGAATATGCAAATATTTTTTAAAGTCTTATATTTATTATTACACAAATAGGATAAACATCGAAGTCCAGCATAGGTGACTAGGGCCCGGTGGATGCTCCAATGCGTGGTTTCCTTTTCAAAACTCCAAGTCTTTAAAGTTTACAATTCAGGAAATGAACTACTTACTGTGTGGCTAAATACCCAAACCCTGTGAGTGGATTGGTAGAGGGAGTGGGATAAAATTGACCCACTTTATTGTAAGAAGCTATTTGTGAATTTATTAAGCCGCTTTTTGTAAACAATGTGTCTAAACGTCTTTTAGCTCGTACAAATCCCCTCAAATCTCCTTGCTTTTCGAGTGATTGGTCCAACAACGGACTTTTAAGGTGTTATTATGAGGCCTATCCAAAAAACGTGTCAAAATTTTTAGCCGCCGGCGTCTAAATGGGCGAATGACTTTTGTCCAAGCCTAGGAAATCTGATCGGACTTTCTTCATTCAACTTTTAGCATGTCCTAGGCGCTAATAAGCGCATGAGGATCGCTTTGTGGCGGCTAATTTACCCTCTCCAAATCACTCTTTGACGGTCCCTAATGTCAACAAAGGTGTCATTTTGGGCGAGTAACCACATCAAGGCACCGTTTCTCGTAAAAATAGCTAACGCTACACCTTAGACACGGAATCGACTATTCCCGAGGCATTCTCATCATAATTCACATGTTTTTACCCCAAAACCGCTTCCTCTGGCTACTTATTTAGGCGGAATTTAATTTTATGTGGGGATAAATGGGAACTGAATTCAGAAGGGAGTGCAAACAATGGGGATTTCATACGCACTGTATTAAAAATTCCGGGCTAAATAAGAGACTCGGTGAAATACAATGGCATGAAGAACTGCCTCCTGTCTTTTTTTCAATTATCAAGTTATGATAGCACAGGTAACCACCAAACTTGGGTCCATTTATTCCTTGCGCATTAACCAACTTTACTTACCATAGTGAAACAGGACCTTATCACAAGGGTGTTTGCCATGCCTTAAAAGAGCAAAAGTTTAATGCGAGCGCCAATTACTTGTTCAGGCGGTCAAAGCGTGAAACTCACAGCCCATTGTTTATGCCTATTTGGAGCAATAAATGGTACTTTTTAACAAAAAGTCACAATGATGTAATTTTACTTAGCTTAAAAGTGCTTGTTGTTTTGGATGAAGAATAAGGTCCTTTTAAAAGTCCTTTCATCAAACGTTTCTGCTTTAAATGTGAAGATGTGACTGTCTAGACACCCAAAAAGTTGTCCAAGTGTGGTCCTAATGCTCTACCCGGTTGAGCAGACGGCCTTGAAGGTGGCCCGTTGGTGTGCGGTCTTGGCTAGCAAAGTCATTGACATATGCGGAGCAAGTCCAGTAGATACTTTAAAAAATCGGACCAAAAAATGTGATAAAGTGATGTCTGAGCAATTACTGAGCGAGACATCTCGGCCTCCTATGGACTATAAAAAGTAATTTTCTCCTCCAAATTTCTTGTTCAAATGCTTCTCCAAACGCGGAACCCCACCAAACGTTTAGTTCTAGCGTTACGTAAACCGAGTGTGTACTTATTATCAATATATATGCGATGTTTTTAGCCGGAAGGTGGTTCCATTCTTCAAGTTGCGACCAAGAGATACAGAGCTTATGGCTTATTTTAAAAAAGTGGTGCCGTAGACTCCTCCCTAAAACTTTGACAACTGTCAACTAAAAAATTTACAAGATTTTACAATGGCTATAAACTCATCGAAGTGCCTGCTTTTAAGTGGGAGTTTTCATGGAGCTCTGGTCAACCTTTAAGCCTTAAATCTGCCCTTAAAAAATGTGGATGCTTTATTTGCGCTTTCTATGTCAAACCTCTTAAGGATTATGCTTTGAGACGCATAATTTGGCCCAGACTACTTGGAATCTTGGGAGCGCTCTTAAGTCCAAATGTAGAAGCAGTTGGAGACTCGTTCAACAAATAACTACTTGAGTCCTTTTAACTACCTCAATCGGCTTTTTGTGAAGTTCTTGATCTAATTTGTTAACTCTCAAAAACTCTCTTTAATTAAAGGTTTGGGTGTATCCAGTCCTTCTTATTTAATGAATTTTTAAAATTTTTCTCTTAACAGGTGAAGCTTCGGGGTATCTGATTACCACTCATTAAATGCTATGAATCTTTAGAAAGTGTTGACAAGCTATACTACTGATTAATTTTAAGCGACGGGAGGTAATATATTCCTTCAAGTGGTTTATCCTAGTCAATTTATGAGTTCTTTTTTAAGAATTTACAGCTATGGGATAGGACGTGATAGCGGGTAGTCGATTCAGCGATCGATGTGTTTCTTCGCAAGGTAAATACCTCCTTTAGGGCCAGCAAAATGGGAGAGAGCGGGCATACTTGCCCTCGACTGCATGTTGTAATGCCCAATTCAGCGAATGTTTACCTGTCAATGCCATATAGTGTGAGAACTAATGACATATGTGGGGGCGACGTCATCTCGTTAAACGCAAATCCGTAAATATAGTGATAAAATTTGAGGGGCTTTACAACACCTAATTTTAAGATTCTTTACTGCTTCAGTTTTTGTGGAAATGACTATGGTATTTCTGAATTTTATTAAAAATCTCCTACATATGAATGAACCCAGAAGTTAAGGAACACGATGCGGCCACTAATTGTACATGCAGCATTTCACTTAACAACTTGAATGATATCGCTCTAGTTGTGTCACATACGTGTGACGCTCTAATTTTCCCACTTGATTCTTACACCATATGTGTCGAAAGTCTATCGGATCAATTTGCCAAGGCTGCTATAGTTCCACTGGTTCTTCTCGGAGCCCAGAAACAGAGTCACACTGCTAAAAAGATGAGAAAGGGTTAGTAGAAAGAAAGAAAAATGAAAACAGTCTACGCTGAGGCGGTGCCATTATTGTAAAACAGTAACAGCTCGCTCTACACGCACTTTCGCAATCAAAACCACACATTTAATTTGCATGCCTTACCACCGCGTGACAGACAATGGCACCGAATCGTGTGATGCAAACTAAGAGGTGGGCGTGTTCACTTGTCCCCACTTTTAAATTGCGCCTTTTGGATGGAACATTAAACCATGTCTGAACTGTGCAAGCTAACTTTTATCTCAAATTCTGACGGTGGATGTACTAAGTGGAAAGATCCCTGACAGTTAGGAGGCCAACGAGAAAGCGCCCTGGAAGTTGATGCAAAACCACCCAATCAAATCAGACTTTTCGGTTCGAACTGAAGAAGCGAATTTCTTGAAGGGCTTTAACTAAAATTTTAACAAACCAACACGTTCACTCCCACATCGCTCTCCATTTAAATAAGTTGAACATCTTATTTTATTTTAGAATTATTAGCACATTAATTAATAAGTGGGTGATAAGGTCACAAAAAGTCGTCATGCCTTCCGCGCACCTAAAAAGCACGCCAAGACCAGTTCTTTTTCACTGAATCTCGTCGTTTTAACCCTCTTTTAATTTGGCTCTCGTATTATAAAATGTTTACACATGTACAAGCGGTGCCAAATGTTGAAAATAAACTAGTGTATTTGTAACCGGATCTTCCCGTTCCTCCTCCTTCTTTTCCACCCTGCTATTGCGAGACATTTCCTTATTATAAGGCAGTAGACCTGTCCACAATGATGGAGTCCCCGACTCCGGTGATGAAGCACGCTCGTCCGCGACCACGTTGAAGTTGTCCTCCCGCCTCTCACCTTCAAAGCACATTTAAACACCACAATTATTGCAGCATTGTCCCAGATTTTTAAGCCAATGTAAATGTACAACGATCATTTAAATTGTGATATGCGGCGTAGTTCCTTTTTAATTGGAGAGGTGTACTTTTAAGTCTAGTAATCTTGTAACAAGACGTCACTTTCTGGTTCGCCAATCTCCGCGGCTTCAACAGGCATCTTCGTAGCTTCATAGCCATTCCTCCTGTCGCCTGGCTGCAAAATAGCTGCCTCATTCATCTTTGAAAATAACCCGGCTAACTCATCAAAATAAGTTGTTTTTAAGGAGCACTTCATTTAAAAGTCCCATGCAAAAGAGTCATGTGGTCCAAGCCCCTGCCACCCACCCAACTCCTATGCTTTTTCATAAAAGGCCATTCAAAATTATTGCCAAAAGTTATTCTCTAGCAAAAACAAATGTTTGAAGTACGCTCTTGACTATTAGTACCCTCTAGAACAATGTGGCCGTGATAAATGGCTAGAGCGATATAAAATGGATAAAAATGAGCTATTTGCTAAAGGGCATTGCTGAACGGCTCAGAGAAGCATAAAATGGCCTTTGTGGTAAGACGGTTCCTTTGTTCGCACAACTGCACCGAAGGTTTCATGACACACGTTTTGTTTGACTACACCTGTCCGGGTGGCAAGCAGGCGGGTTGGACGAACTT
Organism: Taenia saginata; assembly: GCA_001693075.2. NCBI lineage: Eukaryota > Metazoa > Platyhelminthes > Cestoda > Cyclophyllidea > Taeniidae > Taenia > Taenia saginata. Next base: position 383,240 of record LWMK02000041.1, on the reverse strand, counting down.
CGTGGCGGGGTAGACAATTAAGTCCGATTCTTTCATTTAGCCCCTAACTATTTGCCACAATCCATTATTTCTCCCTCTAGCCAACCTTCTCCGTTTTGGAGTCTAAGGCGTTTTGAGGGAAGACCTCAGGTGTGCGTGATATGGACCATTCTGACAGTTGTAGTAAACTTTTGTGTTTGTCAAAGAAATTGGAGAAGTTTTAAAATTCATCCAAGGGGAATTAGTCTGGTACTTTTCAAAGCTGGTACTTTAAATGGACTATTCCCAACAAAGACTAATTGTCAAGACATCTCCACGACCGTAATTGAGGCGCATTTTAAGGCTTAACATCTGTCAATTTTGTTGTCTCTAGGGCTAAGTACTAAAAGTAAACTTCTACAGCTGCTTCACGCTATTTCCTGCACTTTGTCAATGGAATAAACAAATACTGGGTGAGGGGTTTCAAGCAAAATGGTTGCTTATTTGTGTGCACAAGAAGGTGTCGACTTCCAATTTGCATGATCATCAGTACACAGGAAACCTAAAGCGCTAGGCGGCCAAATGTCTGGACAAGTGGGCACTTGGGCCGTCCCAGGTTGTGCCTCCACTCGGCGGCGTGATCTTTAAGCCACACCAGCAGCCTGTGAACTCTTCTTTGTGCTGGTAGCACCTTTTCTACAGTGCTTTGGCGTGCTACGACCTCAGAGGTGACAGTGACGCGTGTAAGTAGGCACGACCTTTCAAACTTTAGGTAAATTTTGGTTCCTTTGCTAAAAAATTTTTAATAGCTAGCGCCAACCTCCCAACGCCCATCTCTGGATGGTGGTACATTGGCCTGGCATTTTGCAGTGAAATTTAGTTTAAAACTTGCCCCTTTTAGAAGGCCAGCTTGAGCAGTGCTCCGCAGAAATAAATTAAAATATTTCGTAGCTTTTTTTTGGTTTGAGTTGAATTTTGAATTTCGTCTCTGAGATTGAGCTGCAGAAATGCGTGATTTTTGGAGGCAAAGGCAAAACCATTTCAAGCCTTTAAAGTCCCTGCAGTATTTTCGCCTCTACGAAATTAACTTTTTTTTTGCAAATAAATATATTTTTAGGTTTTTTCCTAGTTTAAGCCCTTTGAATATGTTTTTTAAACTTTATAGTAGCTAAACGAACACTTTGTGGAGTCCCGAGGCTTCTCTAAAGCCGAATGAAGGCATAATGCTCGAGCAGAATATGTGTATATTATATATAAGTGCTTGATGCACGGAAAAGACTGAAGCTATTGGTATGGTCCAGAGGCCAGCCCAGTGGCCAAGTGGCTCCTAACCGAAACCCAGGGTTAAATAAGAAACATCTTAAGATCGTCAGCTTCGGCGTTCTTTATGGTCAATCCTCCGCGTTGGCCATCACATCGCAACTGAGGAGGCGCTTGACTTCAACGTCACCAGTCCCTCTTGGCAGTTCCACTGGAACTGATATCAGGAAGGAAGAATTCTGCTGACCATCACGCGTGTCCCTAACTAGAAGTTGGAATGCCGATCTAAAAACAGATTTATTAAAGCGGGTATGAAATCTTAATGCAGTTTCGTGACGATGGAGTTTTACGTCAGCTCACATTGTGAGGCCTTTATGCAGGCATGGTAGAAGAACTCCATAGTAAAGTTGTTCCATCTGACTCAAAGCTAGTGTCGTTTCAATTGTTAATAGTTTTCTTGCAGATCATGGGGCTTGAGTAGTAGCCGAGGGTAGACGTCATTCTAAACTATTTTATTACAATTCGTTAGGGTCTATCATCCAGCAGAAAAATTCAGGATGAATGTCCCTCAGGATCGGGTTCGCCTTCCTTTGTCAATAATATAACATTCCTTGACTTTTCTGAAGACGGAAGAAGACAATATCGAGACTAGTGGCGTGGACCAAAGGCCAGCCTAACCAGCGAATTTACAATGTCCGGGACAAGTCGTGATCCTTAACCAGAATCCAGACTTAAGCAACCAGAAAATGTGCTGCAGCCTTTATAAATGTACTCATTTTTAACGTTCATGTAATTGCTTTTAAAAACTCCTTTCTTTCTAGCTAAGCCTTTGAAAATGCAAAAAAGAGAAACTTTAAATTACTGACTGATTTCACAGTCAACAGTAAATTAGTACAACTTTTTGGTTTCCTAGATATATTGAAGTCTCAGTTTTAAATTTGCAAATTGCATAAAGATTTTTAGTCGTTTCTCAGATTAGTTGAAGGATATCACATTAATTTGGCACCTACATTGCCTTAGACAGATCAGTGACAACTCAAATAGGCGACCAACCCACTTCCACACAATGGAAAAAGATGTTGAATGCATTAAAGTCCCTTTGCGTCAATGAAGAAACGGAACAAATTTCTATTAAAGAATCAGTTATTTTTAAGATAATTTGTGTAAGGGAATGATGCTCTCATAGGAAGCACATTTGTTGAACCTCTGTCCCAGGCCACGTCTTCAAAGTAGCTTGAGGAGTTGCATCGTGATGGGTCCAAAGAGGTAGAAGAGCCCACGCATTCAACGGAGGACACCAAATCCGAGTGTCACAGAAGATGGCACTTGTTGCTGGTAACTGACTTCACTGCTAATTAAAAAAATGTAATCTTGAAGTCATACTAACCTTTGACGCTCACTCCAATCTCGCATACTACTATGAAGGGAAGTAGCAAGTAACCTGACACCAAACGTGAACGATTTCGTCTACCATTCTCAAAGGCATCGAATTGAGCAAGTCGGCCTAAGTAGTCCGGAGCTTATCAAAGTAATGGGCAGCCATACAAAGCAATCGCAGACTTTGGCGAGCCAATGCTGCTTCAAATGTATGAGCTGGGTAGCGAGCCCTCTGGGGATGACTAAGGATAGGCTCGATACCTTAACGGAAGTTAAAACAAAAATTCGAAAGTAATTTCTCTATTTACGGCACTCAGTTGGTTGGGATACAAGCCAAAATGCATGGTGCATTTGTGCAATGCAACTTGCGTACAGGTGCGAAGCCTTTGCCTGATACTTTTCAATTCTTCTTTCACTAACATAAGTTTTAAGAAACGCCTCGTGGCAGACATTAGACGCAGGTAAAAGCTCTCGGTCCTTTCTAGTAAACAATGGTGTGTACCACTTAACGCCGATATAAAGTAGAAGATTCTCCTGGTGTATCTCTATCTAAAAAGTCTATCAAATAGAATTTGATTACTATTGTAGCGTCCTGAGACTTCCTTGAAGGCAAAAGAATGCATAAAACTAAGGCGGAATACATACATTCAGCAAGTGGAGGGATTGGAGGCTGCTGGCACGGCCCAGAGGCCAGCCATCCCGGCTAGGACAATATGACCACCCAAGTGATCGAAAGCGGCAGTCCGAACAAACAAAGTATTATATAGTCCCTTTCTTCTCCTTAGCGTTGTTCCCCACAATCCCCTTGATAGGCCTTCCACGTCAGCCGTCACATCGTAATCAGTGCTGCAACAAACACCCACGAGCTAACCGTGCCAGTCATCGAAATTCGAGCCCAACTGAGAAGTTGCTTCACCTCCACATCACTGATCCCTCTTGGCAATTCGACTGCACTTGGAGGTTCTGTTGAGCATAAGCTTGTCTATAGGGGGATGTTAGGACACCGGCCTCCTTAAGCAGGTGTGTTAGGGAAATTTCCGCAACAAAACCTTTCCGGGTGGTTCACGGCTAGTGCCGCTTCATTTGTTAATGGCTTTCATGTAGAACACGGAGGTGGGGGAGATGCCAAAGGTGGACGTCGTTCACAGCCCTTCTGTTATGGGATTTCACAGATTCTCCCATCCGTAGTACGTAAACTTCTTTCACACCGCTACAGTATGTCTCAAGCGGTATAGATTGGGATAGAAATGCATTAAAGTCGGGTGCGCTTTCCACTGCCACCTTCGTAGCGTCCTAAGGCTTCTTTGAAGGCAAAAGAAGGCAAAATACTAGGGCAGAATACATATATGCTGTGAACAGAGGTATTGAGACTGCTGACATGGCCCGAAGGTCAGACCCGTTCGGCTAGGATAATATGGTCACCCAGGTAACCGATACCGAAACCGCCAGTCAGAACAAACAAAGTATTACAACTACGCTTCCTCCCCGTGCGCCATACTTCACGTCACGGAAAGTTCTTATTGCCCGGTTCAACAGAAATTTTACAAAATGAGGGCTAGAAAAGGGCATAAAATGGTAGAGGAGAACGAAGGTTCCCGTATCGTGTGAGTGCCGCACATCTGCGTATCCTTTCTAGTGCCTACACCTCATCAACTCCACGCAGATTTTCAATGCTTTTACGTTAACATTTATAATACGAACCTTCCTAGTCATTGAAATGCCCACCCTAGGACATGAAAGCTCAAATCGCCTCCAAATGGGTTTATAAGCACCCGACAAGATTTGGGTTACAAATCCACCTACCTAATCTTTAAAGTGGTTTTGTGATACTAATCTCCATTTCATAAAGTCGCGGGTTCTCAAGACATCCGCAACTATGGGTCTCAATGTGATACGAGCGTCTACTAATCCATCCAACCGAGGTTTGAACACACGCAGCTTTCCGAGGTCCCTTTACAACTTCTAAAGGCGTCGTTGTTGTACTCATTCTTCTCAGGACACATTTCGCTACTTTCGGCCAATGAAAGCGCCATCTGCTTGCCATTTGAAAGGTTTCTATGACACAAAAATAATTTGACATTTTCTCTTTTTTAAGGCAGGAAGCCTTAATTAAAGCAGTAGAACACGTAGGCAGGAATTATTTTGTCACTTGAGCCTTATAAAAACATCCTTTTTGCATCTACTGCTACCATTTATTCTTCACTATCTCCAATCTTGGGGGCTAATTAGGATTTTGGGCACGTAGATAGACCACTTTTGAAGAAAGGAGGCACCACCTTGTGATTTTTTACCTGTGCGCGCTTGGAAAGTTTTTACAATGACCCGTGTGTAGGAGGCAAGAGCCAATGAAGGGAGGCTAATTAGGAATTCTTCCCAGAGGCGTTTTCTCAAGTCAGCTGAAATGATGATTGCAAGGATCTTCGCCTTTGTTGACGAGACTACGCAGTTGTCACCTCCACCCACCACAACAGTAACAAACTACACAGTGTAAATAGAAGCTTGTTTTGGTGTTCATTTTTTGGTGTGTGTGTGTGTGTGTGGTAAATAAAAGTGATCTCGTTTTGGTTAAATGCCTTTTACCTAGAGAATATCCCTCTCTGGAGAGGTGACAGTAAACAATGAACTCTATTTGACTTAATAAGCACAAGAAGATCTTCTCCCATTTCCCTGAAAGTAACGCAAGAACGTGAACCACAAGCATACCTGAAGAATCACCGATGGAGTAGCATACGCTCCTATTTATCATAAACTTCCTTGCCTGCGGCTCATTCTAGCTATTAATAATGTTAAATTAATACTGGCCAATGTATTTATAACTACAGAAATCACTGGAGTACCTCTTCTGCATTAATTTTAAAGCAGAATTAAGCCTCACCATTCAGCAGCAAACCACGTTCCCATAGTCAACACAAGTTGATAGGCCTGTATCAAGCGTTTTTTTACCAGTTATTTACAGCAGAAACTGACTAAAAAGTAATACAAAATTTAGTAGCCACACTTGAGAAGTTAAAGAATAAACGAAGAATTATGCGTAGTACATGGAATTCCCCATCCCTACATTTCGCTCCATTTTTATTCACGACTGATGTACAATTAGAACAGCTTCATGATGTTTACAGAGGTGATTAGGGTGATTTTGTGTTTTTTTCCCCTTTTTGCAAAGAGTGAAAGTAATTTTACAGTCTCTTAAGGATGACAAGCGCATAGGTGGGTTGACATGTGAGAAAGGCCCGAGTTATCGATGGCTGAATCCTGTCTGTGGAGGTCAATTTAAAAAGAAATAAAAGTTTGAACAAGGTACTGCCCGACTGAATAGGGTGCAAATTGAAGCAATTAAAAGTCTGAAAGGGATTTATTAGGCGATCTCGATTGCAACACTAAGGTAAGTATAGGAACATAAATTCAGTCCCCTAATTAAGCACATTCCCCTTCCCCCCTAAGTAACAAACAGTGAGTCCCTTTTTTGCGCGGATTCCTTTCCTCGGTTCAGTGGAGAACGCACTTGGCACATCGGAGAGGTGGGGCCTTTACGCTTTTTTCAACATCGCACACGCCACTCGGTGTGTCTTTTTAATTTGCTCGGGCGTGTTTCTTGATGTGTGAATAGGAAACGTGTTGAGCTCATAGTTGCGATAACGTAGCAATAAATGTTGTCCTAGTCAATATCGGTAGCCCACTAGTCTGATTTATGGTGTCTCAGGGATTTGCATTTTTATATCAACTAGCTACTAATTTAGTGTGTTAAAAATCTTGTGTATTTTCGGGGAAATTTATAGGCCTGTGTAAAATGCCAGTGATTTGGCACCTTGTGGCATTTTTGATAGGTGCTGCTCTGATTAATGCATACAGTTTGCAAAAAAAGGAAAATTACTTTGTGACAATTTTTAAAATTACAAATTTATTTAAAAACAATGCTATGCTGACCAATAGTCTTTTACCATACAACAGTAATCTACTCACAAATATATGCGTGTTGCATGAACCAAAAATGGATCGCAAAAGAACTAATCAATGTCTGATTTGAACCCAATGGTAAATTTAGAGGCCGTTTCCTTGTTAAGCCAATGCGCCGCTAGAATTAAATCTTCCTTTTATAAAGCTTTAAGAGGTGTTTTGGTGTCCTCTGCAGCTGGAAAGGCCTATTTATAGGCTCGTGTAGGTATTTTCAAACAAACGACTTTAATTCTGTAAAGTTTTAGCAAAACACTAGCCAAATTTCCTTATAGACATAGGATTTTCTTTCTACACAACGGTGAAGACGTTTTGAAATCAATTGTTTACTTCAACAATAACAGTAGCACTGGTTGCGTAAGAACGGGGTTGTTGCAACTCAGGTCATATTTCCGATCAGGGTCAATATTAAGCCATTTTAACCATTGAGTCAAAACATGAATTCCGAGTGAAATTGGGCATTAGTTTTAAAAGGCAATTCGTTTTATTTTTGAAGGATCAAAAAGTGAAAGGCAATTAAATCATGGTGGTGACGCAGTACGCGGCAGCAATTAGAAATGTACTTCTTAGCAGAGGCACCGGTACCACCCAAATCAATATCGCTGCGTAATGTTCCCCGCCATTTTTGGCATATCTGTTGAACCTATGCACAGCAGCTTGTACAAATTAAACCCAAAGCTATTGCTAAGAATCAGGTGCCTTTTTTCCATTTCTCGGAATATTTACGCTTACGGAAGAAGGTCCCCTGTTTTGCGTGGTTGGTTATAAAGATTATTTTTACAAAGACTCATTTAATGCTATTTTTAATTAAAAGTAAAGGGAGATCCATGCAAGCACATACGCATTCACTTAATTTATCAACTATTTATCAAATAGTGTTTCCTTTTTATTTTGGAGCGAATTGGGGCAAATTTTAGGTAGAATTGTGATTGAAACAAAGAGGTTACTTCCTCTTTGCTAACAAAAACCTTTCAATCGACAGTTATCTGCGTGCAGGTGCAACCCTCTGTTCCACATCATTTTTACACTTAAGTCCAGAAAATATTGTTCTAAATTTGGAGAATAGTGGCAAAAATTGCATTGTACTTTATTTTCGCATTACCACGTGAAGAAAAGCGCTAGCTGAGGTGCAGTGATGGGTTTTTTTGCCTGTACTTTTTCCGGGTGGCATTGCGATTTTCAGTCACGGATGTGGTCCACCTCCGTTTTGAATCAAACATCCTGCTGATTGGCACAAAGGAGGGTTTTGAAAGGTGCGCACCCCTTCCGATTTCCCGGATTTAAATCTATCATGCGAAGCATACATTCTAATTATGGTTTATTTTGTGGCGTTTTTTAAGGGAATTGCTTGCATTTATACGCCTTAGTCAAGTAATTCGAGAAATTTTGCCATTGCGGACGATTGCTGTTAATAGGTGGGCAGAAGTTTTATTCGGTAATGCAATGTGAATCTTATAAGTTGACAACGAAGGAGCCAATTCTGTTACAACAATAACATGGAAAACAATAATATCCAGGTGACAAGCTGACTGAACACAAAATTATATCGGTGGTAGTGAAAGCTTAAGAGAATGAATTGAAAAAGTGATCTATTCTGTGCCTGTTGAAACGAAATGGGTTTAATCCCATGAAGCAGGTCGACGTCTCAAGACTAAGTGCTGTGTGGCGTTTGAGCATTGATGCTGATGAGACATGTAGTGGGGATACCTCACTAAAACCTACTTTGTCACCTTAATAACCATCCTTCCCTCCTTTCATTCCTTTCAAGTAATTGGTGATCCATCGTACATAGTTTGGGTAAACGGATTCAAAATTTGAGTGTGCCGTGAACTCGTAGATGAGTATATTCTCAATTTGATGTCTCCCATTCTTATTCCCTCATCAAAACATGAGCGGCCAACCATCCCTCAATCAATGGACTGCATTAAATGTATTCTTTGCCTTTACTGATTTATTTATGTCTTCGAATTTTGCCGATACTACTCATTTACCTCTATTCAGTTCCCCATATGTAGCTCCTAAAAACTTTAATTTTTAGGCCGTTTCTCAGAAATCATTGCCACCGTTGCCAGCCTAACACACATATGCATGTCTCTGAACCAAAATTTTCGCCGCAGATGTAGAGTACTCTTGGTTAAAGGGAGGCAATGCCATATTGTTTGATTTGTAAGTATTGGCGCCATATACCAAAAAGCATGCAACATCTAGATTTAGCAGCCATTTTTCCTCATAGATCTCTTTTTCCTGAGCTTGGATTAGTAGTTATATACATGCATATATTCAATAGCCAAGTGTGAGTGCGAGGTGCCCTCAGTCTGTCGGGGAGCGTTGCATTTCTCAGCTTCTTACAGTGGTCAAGACGCCCTCCAGGCAGGCTCCCACACAGAAATGCGATAGGTCAGAGCTCAAAAACGTCTATAACAAACTCTAGCATAATTCTAGCCATCAGAAAAAATGGCATTTATTTTTCTTCTTTTTTCATAAATCGTTCCAAAGCTTTTCGATCACGCAACCACAATAATAAATAAAATAAGTAGTAAAAACTCGGTCAAAGTTATTGTGCCTCCATTTTTTGTGCAAAGCAGTGCAATGTATTTTTTATTCAACTCCCTTCAAGGCCTACAAAGTAGTGCATCCTGGAAGAACCTTGGCCCAAATTAAATACACCAATTAACCCTGCTTCCACCTCTACGAGTTTTGAGATAAAGGGTGAAAACTCTCGCTTTTCCTCCCAGGGCATACAATTTCCCCTTTATATTCTGATCCCCTGATTTAATAAAATTTGCTTAATTTATGTAATTTTGATTATTCTATTAAGTTGAAGGGCATTTCCTCGCGCCGCTGTTCCATTCATCAAACTTGCGAATTCTTTCAATGGTCCGACCCGACAGCAGCAGCTAGATAACAACGAATCACCAATTAAGCCTATAGTTGTAGAGGAATCCTCCCTTTCCTTCTCCTCCCTTCTTCCACCTTTGTTATGAGAAGGCTGAATGCTCCTAGACAACTTGAGTATAGGCTCAGGAGGAAGACGCGCTAGCGGAGCCGAAGTATTCACCGGATTCGGGAGAGCGACCACGTGCGTCCATGATCAGGTTAAATTTTTTTTCCTGCCTCACGCCTCCAAAGCACATTTACAGAACATAAGTATTACAATAGTCGCTCTATGTACTTTCGATGAGTGTTTTTGGCATTCCCATAGACTTACTACTTTGATTTAAGCCGTAAAATTCAGAACAAGTTGCATGAGCCAAGAGGCCTTCCTGACAATTTAACTGGGGGCTAAAAACTGTTCTAATAGACGCTAATTTTGTATTTTCGATAAGGTATCCGCCAAACAAGACAACTAAAGGCTATTAAAAAGCAGAACTGCTTTTTTATGATGTTAAAATAATTTGACTTAAAATAAACCAGGCCAAGACCAGATTTTAACAAAAATTGGCAGGGATGAATAAGGCAACTTCTATGATAAAAATAAGTATACGTTGTATAACGTTTGTCGTCCCTTTAATTTTAAAATTTCAGTTAAGGGCCACTTGAATCCCCATTGCGCCCTCACTGAGTGGGCTGACCTCGGGTCCCACCCCTGTCTGTGACACCTGACATCTCGCCCGAGTATTGTCTTCCCTCGCCTTCAGGAAGGTCTCGGGATCCCAACAATTATCAAAAATAATTATTGTAAAATTAAGCATTTTCGGAGGTATTAAAAAACTCTAATTTACAGATTATGCAAAGCCTTTTTAAGTAAAATGCATGCAATTGAAGTTGATAAGTTGTCTAGTGTTGTTGACAAGACGGTAATTTCTGTCAATAAGCTGGCTAGCAGTGTCTCTGAGTAATACCAACTACCAAAGCCTCGATACCTCATCAAAATCGATGCTTCACCACCTGCAATTCTGAACTAGTCAGTTTAATCTCGGCTAGAAAACGACCTGGGTAAAAAGCCGATTGCCTCTCGGCAGAAAGCACCTTGCATTTCTATTATTAGCGTTCTAGAGTATGCCATTTCATTTACTCAGCTCAAATAGGCAAGGAGTAAATGCCACATTTGTGACGTTGGGTTCGAATGAGAAAATGGGGACGTCACATTAATGTGACGTGATAAGCCAATCAGTGTCACAGGTGCTGATTTACTGGAGAACACGCATAAAAGCTTTTCATACCCAAAGTGGCTACACGATCACCTCATTTCACTTTCATCAACTTACTTTTAGAGTTTTTTAATAAATGCAAGAAATAGCTTATAAATTATAATTTAGAATGGATTTATAGTGTATGGGAGGGATCTATTCAGAGGAGGTCTACCTCTAATACCTGCTCACATTAATTGTTCGCAGGAGTTGATGAAGTATTTATGTGAATATTATTTTCCGACGGAAAATGCACAACCGACTTGTGGTTATGTCGTAATTCTGGGTCACCTCCAACCACAGTCATAACACAACAGACCTTCTGGCTTTCACAGGCCTTTATTACAAAAACCATTCTATAAGGCATTTTTAACACCAGGTAGTAAAGTATCTTCGCTACACACTATGAACACGAAACATTCTTCCAGCCTTAAATAACTCCCTCCCCCCCACATCCCATCAATCTCATGAGATATTAACTTTTCGGTTGTCAGGCTCCGAGGATTTTTAAATTCACCGTTTCCACTTTTTCCTAAAATTCTTTCCACCTTACACGTTGGACCTTTGTAAGTGCCTTGTATCATTATACCTTCAGAAATAAACTTCTTCTTTACAATTTGTACTGCTTTAGCATGAACAATAAAATCTATGAACGCATATTCCCGCGATCCCAGGGAGGAAGTCAAGTCGTCTATTTTTGCAGACAAGGAAGGCTTATCAATCACCAAGGCCACAAAACGTGTTATTAACCTCACTCGAACTAATTGGCAAAACGTCTTGCATTTTTTACCTGTGGTGTGCTTAAAACTGACGGTGCCTCAAAACAATTGGCTCTGCTGTAACGCGATTGCTAATCGCGTTACAGGCTTTTAATCCATCAATTAGTCAGGAGTGAGTGGTCTCACAGGGACCCCACTCACCCACTCACCGTCACTTGCGAAGTCCTATGTGTGAAAGGGATTCCACCTATTCTTCTCTACTCCTCATCGGCCTGTAAGTGGATTTTTCTACCCTCATGAGTCTGTACGACTTTCAGTCCCATAAACTTCCTAAACATGCTCCAGCTCCTATTCCGAGCTCTAAGTGCAGGTTACCTCTAACTAATAAGGCCTCACGACTATAAAATTCTCATTATTTCATCTTCTGTATTTAATGCTTATACCGCCCCACTTCCCCGCTTTGTACCCGATGACGAAGAAAAAACTTTTTTGGAACCTTATTGTTTTAAATTACTACAGTACTACTAATACAAATGCTTTTGCAAGAAGTAGACAACCATTTCCTTTGAGAATATCTGTATTTATTTCCATAGTGTAGACAAGCCATTTCGGTCAGCTTGGCGGCTGGACAGACTTATTAGCACATCCTGCCCCTTCTTCTGGCCCAGGTCTGACTCGTGATTGCAGTGTTGTTTTGTGGAGGACTGGCTGGTCTACTAATTATCCCATTCAAAATAGATGGCATCTGACTTATTACGCATGGGGACGACTCCGTTGGAAGTAGCTGCGCATTTTTTTTTGGTCGATTCGCTTTTGTCAATGCTTTTGCCCTCTCGCATGATTCACTAAGCGGCCTGTGTTCGTACCCCACCGAGCTCACTATGCCCACTTGGTTGAGTTGGATCGAGACATGTAGTCGTGACCTCAAAAAAAAAACTTTACCGAGACGCGTGAGACACCTTTGCACAAGCAACTGTTTACTTGACTGTTTGATGCTATGCAAAAAAAAATAACTGACTTCCCTTAACAATTTCCCCAAACGCTAGTGGGTATGTGCCGGTAGGTGGTGACACAAATCCCATTGGCACGATCTTTGTCAAACCAACGCACCTCATTGTCTACTTTTCTCATTACTCTACCGGGTAATTTTTTTTTAAATTTTAGTCTAGTTCCCAGCTTTATTGTGCCAATTATCAGACATTCGGCGCTTTGGTAGATTCAAATTTTTTTTCCACCAAGAAACGACCTATTTTTCTAAAAATGAGTTATACCAGATTTGATTGACTTTAACTAGTCATTAAAATTTTATGCCAGAAAGGAGAAAAATAAACGAGTCGCTATGGGTTTCCAATGATAGTTCCACAAAATTTTAAATTTAATACAGATTTGTCGGTCAAAATGATAATAAATCAATCATTTTAGTTTGCTTATAAAATAAATTTTGCGTTTATGTTCGATAAATTCTTTCGGCTTTTGCAATTAAAAAAAAGGGAAAAAAATTGTGCAAAATTCTAAAAATAGGCATCCTTACTATTTACCCTCAATTTGGAAGGCGACACGAGCTTGCTGCGAAGTACGTTCACGCACAGCACTTGGTCGCCAGGAGCCAAGGAACACCCTCACTCTTGTCACCTCCACTTCTGCTTACTTTTACTTCCCAACTGTTTGGTCGGCTTTGCATGTGAGTGCCTAATGCTGCTAAGGAAAGAGGGAAATCTCTCTTACTCCTGCATTCCTATCTCACCCATGACTGCTGTTCGGTCCTCGGTAAGGGAACAATTTCGTCTGTAATTCATCACACATGCACCAAGTTGGCGTAGTCTTTCGTGGATGAGGTGGCGTCTGTCTCAGAGGAGTGGGTTGAAGTGTAGAGAGTAGATCGTCTAGTGATAAGTGATGACGTGTTCGTTCGCTAAATGAACGTCGCACACAGAAGTAAGTTCTCATAACAAGCCAGTCAGCAAGCAATCTAAAACATTGGGGGCGTTTCATAATGCATGTGAATTAAATAAAGAGCAGTAAATTGGTAACCTCTTTATTTAGTATCGCCTGCAAGTGAGAAATACTTATCTTCACCGTATCTTCCATCGCGTCAATACCTCCGCCCAATCAAAAATATAAGATTTTCTTTATCGTGTTGTACACGTCTATGAGTACTTTATTGCTAGAATCACATCTTCTACACTGCATCAAGAGGGTCCATTCTGAAATCGCATGCCCCACCTTCTCCAAAAGCAGCGCAACAGATTTGAGACCGAGGTAACCACGAACCGTAGAGCAAACAAGCTCATGCGGCATCAGGTTCAACAATCACCTCATGATGGAAGAGCTCAAAATAAGAGAAAAATGATTAAAAGCACATCAAAGGATCGTGTGCCCATAGGTTGCCACATATCAGTTTGTGCTTGCCGATGTACGCGTTTTGCTAGCCCCTAGAGGCCGAAGCCATTGCAACAAACCATACCGAAAACTGAATGGACTATCTTAATAACTTGATGTGTTCCAAGAAATCCCCTTAATATTTGAACTCACATCCCATAACTTAGTATTTTAATTTGTTTTCATACCCATTTGACGTTCAGTTTGAATGCAGCTATCTATGTTAAAATGGAAGGGAATATTTTAAACGAGGCTGTAGGCAGACCGAATTTTCCCCGTGTCTTGGTTTCTATTTTCCTGTTCTTATACCTAAACAATGCATTTTTATTTATTTTTACACTATTTGTTGTAGATTTTGCTCCCATTTTTGCATTCAATACAATTTGAACCAGTGCAAGATTCCTTTAGTGGAAAAGATGGAACTGAAATGTTTAAATTTTCCTTGAAAGGAAACATCATTTTGTTTCAATTTCACCTCGACATCGTGTGAAGTACTGGAGGCAGAAGGAATATACACACACACACACACACACACACGAAGGCAGGAACGCAGGCACAGACATACACGCACGCACTTTACGCCCCAGTCCGAAGTGATTGGCTGCGAGTGGATTGAAGGCGAAATTGTCGCCACTATAAAGCCGCCGCTTCACCACGAATCAAGGGTGCTAGAGCCCTTACTTGATCAAGATCCCTGTCTTCGAGAATGCCTCGTCCCTTCCACCCCGCTGTGGCTGACTCACCCACCGCCTTTCCCAATCCGATAGTTATCACCAACACCGCTTCCTCTCATCGTTTCATTCTTGCAATGTTAATGACCCTTTCATTAGTGAATTCCTCGCCTCTACTGAGCTCTCTCAATGGAGGTGTGAGTTCTGTCGACCCGAGAACTACATATGTTCCAAATTCTGAGATGGAAAAGCAAAATAACGTCTCTGATCCACGACGAATCATGTGCGGCTACCAGTTGATCATCAACCTCAAAATGCAATGTGGAGACCGAGGGACATTTTCGCCTTACGAACGGGGTCCGCGTATCAAACGAGGCCTTCGATTAGGTAAGAACCGAGAGTTCACCAAAATAAAGTTGGAAAGTGACCCATGTTAGGAGTGGGACATCAATACACAAATGAGGTTACCGGTACTGCAAAAATACCTTAGGAGTTGACCTTAAAACCATGTTTATTGCACATATCAAATACACTTCTAGCCTCTGTATTTGGAAATTGATGTCCCTCATTTATTTTGGTTGAGTATGAGGGCAAAAAATTGTATTTTCCACATGTTTGTTGTAGAATAAAAACTGTACGTTCGATTAAGATTTTTCAGGGGTGATCTAAATGAAAATGATTTAAAAGATTAACCAGTCTTAAGGTATTGCAAAGAGGATCATCAATTATTTGACCTCATAAGGTTAACTTGATGAACAATCAGTACCGAATATCTTGTGGAAGTTCATTGCTTCTGCAGTGTTCGTTGGATAGAATTCCCAAGCAGAACTAATAACCAATCCTGTCTATCAATATTTACAACAATCAGGTAGACCTGCGTCATTATACAGTCCATTGAAGAGTCGAGGAAGGAAGCATGACGATTTCTGTTCGATTTATCTGCGTTACGAACCTTACACCATCGTTACGGAATGCTGCTGTCGTGGCTGTACTCGTCGGTTTTTGGAGCAGTTCTGTGCAAAGGGCTAAAATCGTCGTCTCAACCTCTTCCACCTCCCTGCTCTCCCGCCTCCCCAACTCCTCCTGCCCCCTATCATCAATCTTTATTTTTGTAAAAGCCATGTTCACCAACCATTTCCCCTCTAATCCATCAGGCATTTGTATAGATCTCCAACAATCCCTCTGTGTATAAAGCCTCCTCGATTAACTTACCAGATTACCATGCATTTAAAATTAAATAAAGTGATTGAGATTTGGTGTGGGCTTCTGCAATATTTCAACTTCCATGAATGGAAGGTAACTGTGGAGCAGTCGCCCGACCTCAAAGAGTCGGGCATGATACGGCTCAACTTCACGCACTTCGAGGGATGTGTGTGTGCTCACCCAGGAGACTGGGAATTTCTGGATCGGGAATGAAGTCCTGATTTTGGAGTAGCACAGATTCTTTGCTTCAATGGTACTAACGAGTATTCATTAACCACGGTGATTGGACGATTAGGTGTTGAAGTAATTCTTGATATCGGTTGGTCAGATTTTTAAATTTGGTAAAATTTGAAAGCCAAACGCGAGAGTAACTAGGAAGGAGGATGCAAACCCACTTCGGTGTTTGTAGGCTTAAAGAACGATTAAAATATGCATTTAACTCTTTAACCTTGCAACAATATGGTACAGTTCGCGTCGTACACTATAAGACCATTCTACATTGATAAATGTCCGCCTTTTCTCACTGCTTGGAGGCGATTAGAAATGGAAAAGAAAAGGGTAGTGAAATTAACACTACCTTTCTCAAGCAAAGGCAGGCATGAATCACATCTGCTTTTCTATTTCGAAGCGAAAAAAAAGGGAAGAAAACGATGGCTGCCGGCTTTGCAGACTGCTGGTGCGTTAGGAAATGCAATTCAAAGGTAAATACGGGATGAAGAATTGTGAATTTACGCCGGTCGACCTTCAAATAAATGCCTCTTTATTCACATCTCACAGTAAACAAACAAAGTCAAATATTTTATTCATGTGATCTTCTAATCCAGCCAAGTGTCACACAATAAATACACAGAGAAGTAATGATGCCAAAAAGACAAAACATTAAAGAGGATACAAAATGTAAATTTGGGATTGTTAAATGTTTTAATGTACACGCCTCCCTGCTTGGGATTTGGTTAGCATTACAAAGCAAATATGTATGAGCATGCAAGCACCGGGATCGCTAAAATTGGCCAGACAACAAGCGGAGTGACATTGTCATTGGCAGACTGAGACGAGCCTACACCTTGCATTAGCCACGGTGTCCACAACAAGGGCTCCACTGCAGGTTCATGTGTGTGTGACGTGCGGGCTCGGGCACACACCTAATATGGATGGTGAACGTGCCAACTCAGTGGGCCTATCTCTCTGCGCGGGGTACTTTTACAAAAGAGTACAATATATGGGCAGATCAGGTGATATTTCCTCCCAACATATTAATAGACCTTTTTAACTTCTTCACAAATTTCCCAAAATGTCAAGAAAGAATATTACTGATAAATGTGGACTTCAAGATGCAAGCTTAATGCACTTCTGTTGTGCGAAAAACTCTAAGTGTGACATTTGTGGCATTCCTTGAATGCTGGTGCCATGCAATGGGACCGCAGCTCCGATGCGTACCTCGTACTTGGTTCACTTGTTCGCTCACGGTAGCTAGGTGTACTCTCTGCATGCCATACTAATAAACTTTGTCCTTTAGGATGCGCTAAAAGAATCAAAATTGTATTATTAATCTACCCTTAATCTTCTACCAAAACCCCCTGAAATGCGAAATATTTTGGCTCTTTTCAAAAAGTAGGTTCCCACAATTACGAGGGCGTATCTTCGTTCTCAGAAAAAGATGCCCTTATTATTTATGATCAGTTTAAAGGCATTCCATGGGGCATTCTAGCGGTCTCCCTTAAATACAGATTTGGGCAATAAAGTGTTTATGAATGCGCCTTTACTTACTTTTACCTTAAATAGCAACTGATCAGAGCTATACGAAGGCAATCTTATAAAGTTAGTCAATTTAAAAGGGAGATTGTGGATAAAAATGCACCTAAATTCTACGCTATTGTTTACTTCCTGTGTCAAGTTATGATGATTCGATGTAAAATGCATGCCACTTCATGGGTGAATTGGGATAGCAGGCAGGAGTGCCTTAGCTTTCCTCCTCCTCCACATGCCTGATCATCACCACCGCCACCACCATCGTCATCCTTTCAACAATTTTATCAGGCCTAATTCGTGCCAAGTATTGCATTTTTTTCCCCTATATCTAAAGACCGGCATTAAATTTAACAATCCCTCAACATGTGCTGCTCGCATACTTGCAATTTTTGCCAAAACACGATTACTTTGCTGGGACAGAAGGCAAGATTTAATTTTAGGGTGAGATTGCAGTAAAATTTGGACGACTGCTTTGAAGAAGGCTTTGCCATTTTGTGGCACAAATACTCCCAATTTTTGTATTTTGATGATACATGCAAATCTCAATGACTGATCAGCAAGAATTACGCATACATCATTGAGAGCTCCCAATGGGAGGAGGGAGGTGGCCACTTTTGTCATGCATGTCCAGTTTGTAGAAATTAAGTCTTTTGATCCCAAACAAAGTGGGGAGCATTGCTATCCTCAATCCACCAGAGGGAGCTTGTTTCTATAATATAAAAGGGGCAATGCAAACATTGCTTTCAGCAATAAAGTTGGGGTTTCATAATTTTTTGCGCATTTTCGTCAAGGTCAGGTGTGATCAATTGCCTGAAGAGGGAGGGCACACAACTGTGCAAGAAAACGTCTAAAATTATCTCCTTCAACACCATTGCTTTTAATGTTTTTCATTTGCTGAGTCTTTAAGCCTGGGAATTGATTTTAAAAATAGCAGAAGTGCCGAATAATAAGCATTCCAATTTTTATGTTAACCGCAAAATAGTTTTTCTTTTGCTTGTTTTTTTTCTTGGAGTGCAAAGTTGTAGTGCAATTGCTTATCGTTTAGGTGGTATTTTACGAAAATATGCTAGAAAGAGACCGTGCATTTCAGTAGCGGAGATAAATGGGATCGCACGGTATCCCAATCGATGGTGCAAAAGTTTATTTTTGACATTTAAATTTGAAATGGACGCAGGCTTTGTAGAATTCTGCATCCAAGAGCAAAGTGCTCGGGACTCATAAAGCACTGACCACTAGCTCCAGTGGGGGCGGATACATCCACTAGCCTCAAATTTTAGGGTCCACTATTTCTAATAGAATATTACATTTGAACGATGATGTTGTTGATGCTTTGGGGCCATCGAAAGTTGAAAAAGATGGAGGCAATTTCGCCTTACAAACGCGTAAATCAGAAGGCTTAAGGAGGAATGATTCAAGAACCTTCAACTTGACCCTGAAATAGGCTTTTGCTTAAGAAAATGTGTTTTATTATCAAATTCTACTGTTTTTAATTCATCCAGTACTTTGGATCCCTGGAACCCCTTGAGGGGGTGTGTGTAGGGGGGTCTGTACTTTGGGATGCATTTAACAAGTGGGTTTTTTTAACAACAGCGGAACCTATAAACGAATACTTAGTACATTGCCTAATCAAATTGCTTAGGTATAAGCGCGGTCACATGGTGAAACAAAAGGAATGTCAAGATAAACAAATGATACTTTTGGGCCTTAATAGTAATGCTGCCATGAAATAACATGTTGCTCTTCGCCAATGGTTTCAGCTCCTGTGGAGAGGTTTTCTGCTGCCTCTATCTTACCGAGGTCCTCACACAAGGGTCTCTGCGGCTCTCCTGATTCCCGTTCTTTAATTTGACTGCACTAAAAAAGAAGTTATCAGTATCAGTTTCTCGTCCGACATAAGGGCTACTGAGTCTTTTAAGCGATTAATAAACCTTCAACAATACTAGTAGATTTGTAAATTTGCGCTATAAACTGAGAACTGGTTTAAGACTTGTCGATAATGTATGCCCTGAGTGCCAATTTTGAAATGTCACTCACTGAGCAAAATATTGCTGAGTTAACGTAAGACTTTCCGATGCCAAAACAACAGATCCCTCCATGTTGACTAGTAGGATAGGCTCGCACATAGCTGTAGAATGCACCTTTGGAAGCAATCTGTCAACTGGCTTCCACTATGGCATCAGAGGTTTGTTTAGCTGCAGCTCAATCCTACGCACCATAAAATCAAACATTTGATACTTAATTTTTACTTTGAAGACAATACGATAATAGCTAGCAAAAGCCAAGAACGTCATACTCTTCACCATTGTTCCATACTTGAATCAATTCAATGAATGCATTCCATCCATACTTTGTGACGAAGCACAGAAAAAAAAAGGGGCAACTTATAACGATCATAAAAAAAAACAACAAAAAAAATCGGCCACAGGGGTTGCGCATCTCTATACTATTAATCCTATGGAATTAAATACCCCTGGCACAGCATTCTAGTATTCCTCCCTCCCAAATCTCCGTGTAGACATTTTTGCGTAGGCTTGATTATCTATCTAGCCGTGCTACAAGCTCCGGTGCCAAGACGGTTTTGGCATCAACTGGCGGAGAGCTTTATCATTAGCTACGGAGTCAGTGTGCACAGAAAAAAGGGGCGGTTTGTGAAATCAGGAAATAAGAAGAAATCATAACTCCATTTTGTACAAAAGAGTGTAACATTGCAGTTTATTCAACTGCTATCTCTACCGTCATCTACCGTGTTTGCGATAACGGGAGTCGGTGATCAGGCTTGTTGCCAACTCCTCCAACCATGCTCGACTGGGTTGGCAAGGTCACTAGGATTAAATTTAACGAGTTCATTACATTTTGCGATGTGCAACTGACTCCAAAGGGTTAAGCTACTTTGTGGTGATCCGCAATGCTCCCAAACTCATCGAAATGACTTGACGATAGCGTCACTACCACTTTCTTGTTTGGTGAGAAACTATGTGGAAAAGGGAAATTTATGTTATAAATCTGGTACATTCTAAGAATTTGTGGCAATTTCAAGAGGTTTCTGCATTGCAGTAAATCTTATCCATTTTCAGTTCAAAGAATGGGCTCTTGATATAAAGCCACCTTCTTCCCGACTTTTGAAATCCCCTGGAATTTAAAGTTTAAAGCCCGAGGGAACGGGCTTGTTACACCTCATTCACCAATTTTTCGACTTTTTACCACTATATGGTATGACAATAATGACTTACCTATGGGATGAACCTTATGCATTTCTTTGAAGAAGGATCTCTGATAAGCTACAATGAAACCGTGTAAAATGCAGACCGTATCTGTAGCGTCCCGAGACTTCCTTTAAAGCAAAGGAGGGCATAGTACTAGAACGGGATATATATTCTGGAAAGAGAAGGATTGGGGAGCTGTTGGCTTGGCTGGGAGACCGGCCAACCGGCTAGCACAGTATGTCCACCCAAGTGACCGAAACCGGCAGTTCGAACAAACACAGTCTTACAGTATCCGCGTAGCTTTTCCCTTCCGGCTGTCATTTTAAGTGAATAGTTACTTTGTGTATTTCAACAATTCTTTAATTTACGCAGTTTTCAGTTTTCAATTTCACGGCCTACGCACTAGCTAGACTATAAAGTGCGTGGCGATTTCGCCAATTTGCCCTCTTTCAAGTGCGGCTCTTTTGTACTCTCTTTTTACGTACCACCGATTGCTACTGTTGTAAAAAACTTTTAATTTTACTCACAAATGAAACCTATATTGCAATGTGAAAGGAAATAGATTTAAGTAGAAAAAAAACAATTGTCAGACCAGCGATTTGGACAATTTTGCATCATCAGTAGGAGGACTGTGCAGTCCGGAAAGTGGATTCCGTATTTTCTCATTCGATCGGATGGCTGCTTAGTGAACTAAAGGTGAGATGCTTCGGTTCCGCTAAACATGAGAGCACTTTAAAATTTCTTAAAGCCACTAAATTCCATGAGAAAGGTGCTCAGGGAACAGCCAGTGCAGCGATGGTTAGCTGTTTGCACTTCTCTGGAGGTGGGCAACAATTATTGTCTGAATAGATCTGGACATAAGATTGCCATTTTATGGCTACGTTTTTATTTAGATATAAATTTTGTGTGCATGATTCAGTTATTCTAGCGTTAATTTCCTCGATTTTCAATCATTTCAATCTGCCTGATACTTTTTTGGGCGCCAGATTGATCAAGCAATTCCAAAATGGTAAAAATTGAGATGTTTGAGGGAGTAAATTAACTTCCATTTCCGGTCATACTTAACTGATTTCCTCTTCTTTAAGAACGCAATTTTATTATACTTAAGGATTTAAAAAAGACACATACGGTGTTCATACCAATGCTCATGACGCATTTTGTAGCATAAAATGATGTTACTTTATGCAAAAGACCTGAGTTTACTAATTCTTAGTGAATTAAACAAACATTATTGTAGCGTCCTGGGACTTTCTTGAAGGCAAAAGAAGGCATAACACTAGGGCTTAATATATGTGCTCAGCAAGCGGTCGGCATGGTCCGGAGGCCAGCCCGCCCGGCTGGGGCAATATGGCCACCCATATCAAAAGTCGAAAGTCGAAATAAACAAAGTACTAAAATGATAACTGGTTGTTCCACAATTCCTAGAGTCAGCACTAGAGACACAATAATCTATACCAGGGGTTAGGGCTGGGATTGGGATTGTTTTTAGGCAGCGTACAGAAGGTCTGAGAGTTATGCCACCAGACCTGTGGTAGGATGGCAGAAAGTGAACGGCTCCCGTACTTGGATGGAGAAGGATTAGCAGAAGCATTGGAATTAGTGCTGCTGCTTCTGCACTACTTAATGAGCCTGAGTCCCGATGCCTAGACAGTGCGTTCAACTCGGGCTACACCCCCCGCTTTCTGGTGCTCTGGCATTCTGTCCGGTTCCATGATCAAAAAGCACTTTCTCACTCACCATCTGTTAAATTACTAGTGTCTATTAATAATAAACAACACCCATTTATCGGTTCAATTTAAAATGTCGCCCAAAATTCATATTCACTTAAGCAACTCTTGCAGTAAGAATTAATCCCAGCTCACGTCACACAGAGACGACTCTTCGATTTGAGTACTATGCATGACAATCCAACGGAAGGAAGTAATTCCCCACACTACTAGATAATAAAATTTAAAATCTGGGTTTCAATTTTTTTATTTAAAACAGTCTAGCCACTGGAGAGGGCATCTTTGTCTGATTTGGCCTGCACTACTGCTTTCCAAATGGCTCGAGAATCAAGTAGAACATGAAATGTTAGCTCCTACGACTAACTAATGCATAGAGCTATTGAAGGCAAAGTTGGGAAGATGATTGGTTCTCAACTATATGAGAAACTTCTATTACATTATCTATACCTCACTCAGACAATTCAGCACCATTTCTCTACAAGACACTTGCACAACACTTTGCCTTATTTCCCAATTCACTTGTAACTACTTAATAATAATATTAATGCGAGGTAATAGCCACGCACACATTCAAGTAGGTCTAAATTCTTCAGTCTCTTGCGTAATTAAACATCACAAAAAGTTTCTCAAATGTAATTCTACGTCTCCAGCAACTGGGAGGGAGGAGGCTATTGCAGTCTACTGCATCCACCTTCGAGTGAATCATCATCCGAGTCACATTATTTGCTTAATCTCTTTCCTAGCGGTGCGTTCCGCCACCGCACCTTCTCCAAATACATGGCAACAAACATTACGAGAGGTGTCTGCAGCCTTTGGAGCTGGACTATGCTCAACACGTAAAGCAAACAGACTCATCCATTAGGCCTATTCGACCGACACTTTATGAAAGGTAATTTTAGCCTTAGCAAAAGAGTAGTGAAGAGCAGACTAGCACTTGATGTTTTTGTGTAAACAATGGCACACATTTTTAACACGTCTCTATAAGCGTGAACGACATTAATATTTTAGGTCACATAGTATTTTTACTTTGGAATTGTTAGGGAAATTTAGCCTAAGTCATCATTTGAAACGCTCCTTTGCGATAGCCCTGAGAACAAGCCTTCCTTTTACAAAAAAGTGCCTTTACAGAAGTTGAAATAAATAGAAAAGGGAAGGTGAATACAACCATTTGCAAGTTGCCTTAGAGTTAAATTTACATCTTTCTCGAACTGGAATGAAGTTACCAAGTATGAGGATTTTTTTCATGGAAAAAGAGATTGCATAAGCCGCTCGGGAATTAATTTGTTTGTCCATCAGCTGGGTCGTTGCTTGCATTGTTTTTTTTTGTATTTGTTGATAAATCACTTTAGCGCGGAGATAACTCGGACAGGAGGTCAAGTTTGAACCAGAAGCACAATAAGGCGACATTCATGGCTGATCTCACCGAATAAGTCAGAAGAGACAACTTCTCCTCGAGTAAATCCCCACTTCCCCTCGCACAAATCGTAGACTTGGCCTTGTGCTTGAGACATCACCTTATTGACGTGACACTACACTCTTGTCAAGTCTATTGCCATCACTGGTCATAGGCACCTGAGTTTGTTGATTAATACCCTCCAGACATGCGTAAAGATCTGCAAATTCGCAGCTACGGTTGATTTCAAACTCCCCTACTGACACCGTCCCAAATGATTGGCTGGAAGATGCTTGCGACATGGAAAAGGAACTGAGCCACGTTTTGACACAGGCGGTCGAAAAGTTTGCATTCAATCCCTCCATCAAAGCCTTAATAACTCAAAGCTAGACAGTAATGAATCTGAACACAGACCAAACTTCTATTATTGTTGTGTCTGTGGTCTATCAGAAGTCCGGACACTTCCGAAAGTTCTGTCTGCACAATGACCTCCCATGATGTTGAAGGTGAATTTGTGCTCCTAGCACAAATAACTTCTAAAGCTGTTCTGCCTTTGATTTAACAACCGCTTGAAGTCTCGCAATTGCCTTCAACTTTCCCGCCTCCTCCCCTTGTCACTGCTTCCAATAAAAAAAGTTTGCTAATTCTTCTTTTGCAAAATCGAATAGCACACTGACTGAATAAACAATGGAAAGGATATAGGGCGATAGAGAGGAAAATTAACACTATCACAGCCGATAAAAAAAGGTGAAAGGGAAAGGGATATCGCCATCACTTTGACGCTGCCATCGACTCAGGAAACTCGTTGAACAACGACACCTCCAGCACTTGGTTCAACGTGCTCCAAGTACCCTCGTCGAAGACTTCGCTGGACGTCGCCGGGATAGCTCGCTTTTCTCCAAGGCTAAAAATACGGACGGAGGTTCAAAATAAGCTCATATTTGGTCTGTTCAACACGTGTTTCAATCCACGGTTCAACTGTACATTTAACTATGTTGGGTTCTCCAATCTCTACAACCCGAACGGATGAATGAATGCCGAACGCAACCTAGTGGAGACGCTTTACGATTACATTATTAGGTGGTTTTGCTTCTAGGCAGGACTTCCAATGAAAGGCCATTAAAGCTTGACACGCTCGCTGTGGAGCATTGTCCAGTCTTCATCAACAACATGTCAATGGATCTCTGTAGTGTTGGAGAATCACCGCATTTTCATGCGGGTGAATGTTACACTGCACCTCGGTACTTTGCGATGGCCAAGGAATTTGGCATTTTGATCATTCAAAGTAAAATACAGCGCGTTAAGACCTCCAGAAGAAGTGTACAGGACCCCTCCTGTTTCTGGACTTTCAGTCCTTCAAAATTTACAAGGTGAATCTCACCTCTAAAATAATATGAATTGAAATTTTCTTTTTTCGGGTCGATTCCAATTGTATCAGTATATGTGAACGAAGATGAACGACGAACAGGCCAGTAACGAAAACGTGAAAGATGCGAATTAACGGTGTACCCTTTTTAAACAAATCAAAGTGCAATGCAACATCGAAGGTCACTAAAAGCTATAAATTTGTTGCCATCAAATAAAACTGTCATATTGCCAAGTCAAATGTACAACACTCAAGAGGTGTGAACACCCTACACAGCGAGCTAAAAATATGAAATATTGGAGGAAGATGAGTTACCTTCTAAAAAAGAGCTCCAGAGGCTCAAACGTGGTCACGCTCTTAATGGAGAGAATGAAATAGTAAGCGCTTGTCGCCGACAGTAATTGAGTGGTGTAAATTTGATTTTCACTTTGATAGATCTGCAAGAGAATCAAATGGACGAAGGTAGAAATTAATATCGTGGCAATAGCAATAACGAATCGCTTTGAAACTCCTCCAGCATTACTACTTCCCAAAGTATCTGAACTCCACAGATATGGCTGAAATAAGGAAACTATGCGTTGTGATACGAGGTCGGCATGCCATTTCCATTACCGCTTTGCGGATGGTTCCAATGTACCCGACTACTACCGTCTAGATAAATGTGAAAGAGAATACATTCGAGGGGTCGTGGACGACGCTCAGAACAAGGACACCTTGATTATACTCAATACCAGAGCCGTAGCCTTCTAGCTCCTTTTCACTAATTAATAACCACTTTTATAGGCTTCCACAACATTTTAAAGCCAATATCAAGGAAAGTGTTGATTAAAACTACATTTCATTCAGAAATTTAACTGTTAAAATGATCAAGTAGTGAAGAATCTAACGGCAAGTGTGTAAGCAACATAACATATTGCTAAGAAATTGAAATGACCATTCAGTAATAACATAACGACGGCTCACAACAGGGAGATTAGCAAGGCCACGTCAAATTTCAACAATCACTCGAGTCAAAATCAGTGTGATACTAGCCCCAAAACGTTTTCAATACGTCTACTATGGACCCATTTCCAACGAGGAGAGACCTACACCTATCCTGCCTTCCTAGAATGACTATACTTCCCTCGAACTGAGAATGATACAAGATGCATCCTCCTTGAGCAGCGCAAACTCCGGTGCAAGTCACCAAAAGGACGGAACTGCGGATAGAACAGAGTCGATGGTTTGCATCGCCAACTTTGGAATCCGACGGTTTCTAGCGTTGATGTCAAAATAAAAAATAATAACCCTCCCCTGTAAATTGAGAGTGATTTTAAAGACACCTACTTAAAGCAATGCAACGCTGTGCTTGGAAGTCATCACTGTCAGCACAGTGTCAATCCTACTCTACGTTCAATAACAAAGTTATGGTCGGAATCATACGTCTTATAGAGGTAGTGCAAAACAAAAAATGAAATCTAGACTTTGTGATCAATCCTATTGAAAATCGGATAAAAAGCATCCATTTTCACAAAGGAAATCAACTAAGTCCACAGAAAAAATACAGACAGAATACACATTCATCAAACAAATTACTTTTAAATAAATCATTAAAATGACATCTTGGTTGAATGGAGATCGGGGGAATACGCAAGATGGATGTGCCCAAGCTTGCCATTTGATGGCTTCTACCCGACTGAATCAATTAGTCTAGCAGCTTACCAGAGCAGACACCGCTCTCAGATCTGAAAATGAGTAGGATACACTTACGCAAAAGGTTCGTGTGACAAAATAATATCCTCGAAATAGATACGCTGGTACTTGTCAATTACAGACAGTAGTTCAGTAGTTCAGTTCCGTCCAGACATCGTTGCCGTTGTAATGGGCGTGTACACGCAACGGCAGGTAATACTGATCAAACTTTTTGACCAACACAGGCTTAACATCCAAGTGCGCAAAAATCTACTCGTACCGACTGCAAGTATGCTACAACAAGGAACAGTATGCTTAGCAGTAAGGCATTTGAATGGTGCACACGTTTTAAAGACGGTCATACATGTGCGTATCATTGACGGTCGTAGCCGTAGTGGCTCCTAGCGTTTCCATTTTATGACCTCAGCAGCCATTCCTGTTAACACCTAGGCAACGCGCGAAATGCCTGCCTAATCTCAGACCTCTAATCACCATCCAACCTGTCGTATGTTGAAAAGATGGAATAAAACAAGGAATGAGGAGGACAGCAGTCATTTACAAACCCTTTCATCTTCAAAAAGCTAGCACCAGGATGTCCTGGCATAGTACAGGCGTATCGACAAACTTTCCCAGTCTCAGGCTGGCTTCTATGCAGAGGTAATTTTAAAGGTGTATCAAAGACCTATGGAGGAATGCCTTTCTATTGCATGCAGTCTCCAGTTTTCTGTCCTTTATGGGATCAAAAGTTCTGATTCGGCTTGTACGCCCCTCAGAGTTGAGTGAGATGTTTTAAAGCTGCAGATTTTTTTAGATAACTGATTGTGGTTAGAGCCACAATGATGAATAATGAAGGAATTCAGAGGTGATTCGAGAAAGAAATTGCTGAATGGATGAATGTAAAAGGGTGAAATGACTGCATCGGCAAATAATGGTAGCAAAGAGGGAGCAAAAAAATTTTATTATGCATCAGATATCACGAGCAGAATATGTGCATGTTTGCCGGCTAGAGGCAAAGTCACCTGCATCGCCAAGGGTGCTCAGTTCTTTCTCATAGAGTCATTCATGAGCAACGAATGCAAACCGTTCATGATGTTTAGTCGGCTACAGTCACGATCACAGAAAATGGAGTAAAAACTGCGACACTGACTCTCCAATGTGAATAAATACTTTAATTTATGTTAATCACGAGCTCTGTAAAGTGTGTGCCAAGTAGGTGCCTAAGCAATCGCCTAATTGACTGAGTAGGAGATCGAGCCGAAATGTACAAAGACTGTTCCTATTTTACGGCTTCGGCTTGTGATTCCTAGTTCCTATTTTAAGTTAAGCCAATTCAGACCTAGAATCAGTTCAACATGCCGAACAAAAGAAGTGCAATGGGGCGAGAGGAAATACTCACCGAGGTTAAACCGGATGAGATTTGGCTCATAAGTGGTTGGAAAGTACTGTTTGATTCGCTTCCCTCCTCCTCCTCTTCCCCAGATCCTCCATCCATTTGACGACTAACAAACACCCAACGGTGACTGAAAGAAAGAGGAAATTATAGTGAGGAATTCTCAGGTAACTTGACTTTGTGCGTGATCGAATTGACACAGTCGATTGAAAATGATGACATCTCAAGATTAAGTGCCGTTTAAAGATAGATCTGGTGAAAGCTGCTATATTACAGACCCAAAAGCACCGGGAATCGCAGCAAATACAAACAAGCAATGATGCGATTCAAAAGATTAGGCCCTAATGAAGGCAACGCTAAGCTAAAACGGGCTTTGAAAGAAAAGAATTATTCGAAGCCAAAAGCAGAAATAACCTTACACGCACTAACAATTTAACCAAATAAAGACCTAGTTTCCATTTCCCAAAAAAAGATTAGTGGAACCTTGCCAGTCTTCCCAATGGATAAAGGGCCTTCCTATTAACAAATCTGTCTGTGACGTCAGAGTCATGCAAGTGGATGCCAATCAGCTACCGCTTTGTAAAAAACAAATCATTAGTGTCGGTCATGTAAGAAACACTAGGTATTTGACATAGAAGGGGAGGAAAAAGGTTTACTGACACATATGGACGCAAGCATCTTGATGAGGTTACTACTCCTTGTCGTGGTAGATTATAGTGCTCTTGAGGTGTCAACTGTCCACCTTTCTGAGGTGGAAATCAGCTCGAGGCCTCCAAGTTGAATACTCCTTTTTATTTAGCCACTTTTTAAAAATGAGCAGCGTTTAAGATATGACAATAAATTTGGAATGAATAAAAGTTCCAAGTGTGTTTGATCTCTTCAAATGAAGTGGAGCGTTTCAATAATCGACACTGATAAGCAAGTTGGTGGGTACGATGAGAGGACACTCAGTATTCTATTGAAGCTAACGTTCCAAGGAGAGCCGTAGGTTTGCACGGCGACGGTGATCTACAGTCTACAGCCTCGGCAGTCATTCTTTTGGACATTCAGTAGTTGTGTAGAACGCCTGATCGCCACGAGTTACCGAAAAATTACGTACGGAGATAACTTTCTGTTTTTAACATGGTAAATTAATCAGGTTGTCCTAAGATGGCATCAGACATACTGACAAAACTAATGCCAAAGCTGCCTCCTGGGGATTTGTTAAACACCGGAGCAGGAATGTACACGTTATATCGGAAGATAATACAGAAAAGAATAAGCGATGTCTACATTTTGTAAATAGCCTTCTTTTTCCTTTCCTTCATGAAAGCGGGTCCAATTTTGATCTAAACAACTTCTACTGTTTAAAATCGGACTTACAAGAGAAGTTGAGGGACAACGGATTCGGGAAGTAGGAGGATTGTGGCGAGGAGTTTGCATGCAGATAGAAGGAGGATCAATTGTGACTGAGGCAGTTTCTGCAGATCGTCGAAGTTCAACGCCGAATGCTTCCTGGATCTGACAAAGAAATTAAAATACTTTGGTAGCAAAAATACCCCATTTTGTGAACAACTGTGGTTTGTGGATATCTTTAGCGATCAAAGAAATTGTGATGGTATAAAAGCTCACCTGCCGTTGCATCGATCTGCGAATATCCGGAATACGTTCACCTAAAACTCGCAAAGGCCATCATTCTTATCCTCTATCAACACAAAGAAGTCACAAATGCTTTCCGCGGTGATTGAGTAAAGTCGGTACGATCTAAATTTGGGATTGACACGCCTTCTACAACGAAAAATTGTGCAACTGTTCTTCAATCTTCCAAGCCAACACTGATGCTGGATTTTTCAGCTCCCCAATACCTTTAAATGCTTTGATTACCTTTCCACACTGCATGGCGGATCCAGGGTCACCTTAAGGACTAAACCGGCGTTATGCGCTATAAGTTGCTGCGTGAAACGATCCTTATCATAAGCAAAAGACACGTGATTGTGATCTTGGAGACTCACCAGTTCTGGAATGACAATGAACCACAGCGAGGCAAGGGAGTCCGCTGAAATTCTGGCGATGAGGACGCGGGTGCATAGAAAGATTTGGGTGAGAATTGGCACATTCACGTCCGCTACTGCACGAAGGTTGTCAGTTAGTCGTTCTAAAGAAGGAAAAAAGATGAATAAAAATTTCTTGACAACACAGACTAGCTGGGACACATCCGTCCGCTGCAATGGATCATGCCACCTATCAGGATTGCCATCTTTGCCCTTGTTGATTTATTCAATCAGTAGAATATTGTTAAAATAGGAAATACATCAAACTTCAACGAATGATGTTTCTTCTCCAGTCTTACATAAGGTCTTCACGTGACAATTGATTAGTTTTTACAAGGCAAATATTCACTACTAGAACGGAAGTTCCATCAAAATGCAACTCAAACACAACCTTCAGTAACCCATAAAGATAAAGTTTCTAACAACCGATATGCCACTTCCATATGCAAGTGGAACAAACTGAATGACCTCTAGATCGGTCTTGCATGTTTCTAATGGGGTCAACTGTACATGTAACCTTCCAACGGACTGTATTACATTACATTGCACTTCATGATACTTGAAACGGGCTGTAAATGGGGCAACAATTAGCCTTACCGAGAATTTCTGAGACAGAACGCGAGTACTGTTCGCGTTCACTGGAAAATACAATGAAGTTGATCTTCTTGAGGTGTGCCGCGCGTTGTTCGTACTCGGCCTCCTTGCTAGAGAAGATGTTCAACCCTGTGCCCTGTGACACGGTCAGGCGGGCTGTACGCGCATTTTTGCAAGTGGAAAAGGAAAATAAAAATGTTTCTCATATGACAACTATATGTAGACGTTGACAGACAAAATAACTGCTTAATTGGAGGATAGGATAGGTGAAATGCTATGTATGAGGCTTATTGAGAGCCCTCCTGCCCCCTATTACAGTGAAATGGCATTCACGTGAACGAACTAACTTTGCGAGCCTCTTAGTACCCGCAATCCCAATTTTACGATACCTTAAAACTTTATCTGTGCATATATTCCCCCACCCTCGTTGTAAATTAAAATGGAAAATATTTTGGTTTGTTAATAAACATTACATTCTTTTGGGAAGACAAAGGATACCCCATTGGAGGTAGTCAAAAGCGAACCCAGGACAGATCAACTACGATCCGAAATTCGGTAAATGCCATCTTCCGTAGGTGGCTGAACGATTCGCTGTTTGCAAGCCCCTAATCTAGAGGTCTGAATAAAAAATCCGGACAAAGTGAGATCAGTTTTTAACGCATCGACTAACATCAGTCCGAGAATAAAATAAGGTTCTTTCGCACTTTGTTTTAACGCAAATGTTATTGATGGAAACGAGCAGAACAAGCACACGCTCAGTGTAGAACACCACCCAGTCCGTAAAACTAATTAGCAAATGCGTCTCTCCCCGAATCACATTGTTAAGCAGAGGAGGGGATAATCAGGAAACCGGACCGAAATTCCACCATGTGACACCACTAATAGGTAGCATTCCCCTTATGAGGTCAACTCACTAATATCATCTTCAATTTTATCCAGAGAGTCAATTATGTTTAACGGGTAGATTCATTAACCCAGAAGCACAAGTATGACCATGACAACGCTGAAGACGATACTCAAAAGGGAAATAAATTCAAGCGGTGAAGACGCGAACTCTTCAGTCTCCACAGTTGTAGACTCTATTTCGACGGCATGGAGCCCACCTACGCCTATGGTCTTCCAGCCCTTTCGCATGTGAGCAACGTATTTTCCTCCACCCAGTTTCAGGGAGAGTCTGAAGCATTGCGCTACTTTTAATATCCACTGCTTTGATAGTCGAGAGGGGTTTATGAATGCAGCCTAAAACGCCAAATATGAGTAAGGGTGTGTCTAGAGCTTCTCTTCCAACACCCACAGCCTTATCAAAGAAGAGTCACGGCTACTACTACTAAGACTTACCATCCGTAAATTCACAAAATGAGTAAGAACCACATTTACTAATTAAAATGATGGATACAAGTATCCGCACGCTAAAAGCCTTACTGCTGCTTATTTCCTCTACCATCCACAGCACAAATGAGGACGGGGCTGACAGATTCAGCTTTAAAAACAGAATATGAGTGATGTGCCAAGAGGGTTCCTAATTCCCATCCCTACCATCAAAAAGAAAGAGAAGATGCTAAATATACTAACTGAAAAGATACGAGCAGGCACGTACTAAGAGCTTCCTTGAAGGTATTCCTTTCCTGCGTCATGAGATTGTCCACCACAGCGCACCAACTGTGGAGAGCCGGCGCAGTGGCCTGGAAGAAGGCGGAATCAATGAGGAGCTCAAAGACCTCGCGTCTCCAGGCCCGGCGGGTGAATTGATAAGAGCTCAGAGAGGCTAGTACCTGACTAGCTGCTGCATAGTGAGAGGCGTTGGCGATACTAGCAAGGAGGGAAAAGACGAAATTAAAGGGAGGTGTACACTACGGACGTCAAATCATATTCAAAGGTACAGATAGCTAAAACAGTAAATCTATGAAAGCTTCTTAACGGCATCTAGAAGCAACGGACGAATAAAGGAATTCGATATGCTCGTTTTACCACCTGCGTGTATGTCGAGTGGAAGCATAGCCCACAAGGACTGGAGAATGCACGTAGTTAAATATAGAGGCCGGTTACATGAGCCATCAACTAATTATAGTCTGGCAAGTACCCACGTAAGAATATCGACTGAGTAGATACATGAAGAATTGCTTCGAGAAAAGAAGACACTGTTGGTACCTCGTGAAGCCAATGCATAGACAAGCCGTGCTTCAGCACCTTGAAATTCCACTCAATATTACCAATAAATAAGATTCAACGTGGTTGCATTTTCCCAAAAGGGTGTCCATTTTATCCAATGCAAATTCAACAGTACGAGTGAAGGGTAAAAGAAGTTTTTGAGAAAGACAAGAAATAAGACCCCAGTACTTTTGAAAAGTAGCCAAACCAACACATGAGAAAAATTCGGTGTGGTTCGACTGAAGAGCATTTACGTGCAATACACC
The DNA here is from genome assembly GCA_001693075.2 of Taenia saginata. Classification (NCBI taxonomy): domain Eukaryota; kingdom Metazoa; phylum Platyhelminthes; class Cestoda; order Cyclophyllidea; family Taeniidae; genus Taenia; species Taenia saginata. The sequence continues at coordinate 350,055 of LWMK02000041.1, read as the reverse complement.
AACTTATATATTAGCAAACAAAAGAACAAGCGAGACGACTTCAAGACAGGTGAATCAAGTAACCAATAGATGGAATAAAACTCGTTCTCTAAAATTTTTGACCATAGGTAGCCTACTCTTAGAGGAGCTTTACTAGTGTAACTTCAAAGCGTACTTTGTTGAGTGAACGGACAAAGGGGTCCCCTTGAAGCTGGAAAATTGTATTCTTGGTACTCATTGATCACAGCTCTTTTAGATAGTACATGGGAAACCTTCGATGGGATTCATCCAAAGGGGTTAGATCTATATCGCTCTAATTCTATTTTGACGAATAAATGGGCAGCGAGGTACCTTTAAACGTGAAAGAATTCATCTCAGACAAGCTTTTATTAACGAGTCATCATCGCAGCCATTGAATGGGAAATATTCTATGCGACTTTTCTGGAGGACTTAAATGTCCATTAATCTAACCCATATTTCGATAATTGAACTATGTGAGGACTCCGCACCTGGGGACGCGCATTCCTACCACAATTTGACCATATCTACCAAAAACAGTAAACGGGTCCTTGGCGCGATTACTCTAAGGAATGAACAAACAAGGAAGGGTTTCTTGATAGTGATGTCTTACACGTCATCAGAGGCATATTTCCAACGAAAGGACTGGCAAATGAAGGCGAAACAAACGCATTCATGGTATTTTTAAATAAAGGAACTCTAATGCGATAACATTAAGTAACTTTGTATGTAGCTTGATAAAAACTAACTACGGTTACTAAAGGACAGCTTTGAACGGATTATATAATGAATTATGCATTACATTTCTAAGGCGCTTTCAATAGACAACAGAAATGACTTACTTGTGCGACTTTAAGAAGGGCAAGATGTTGGTAAGAATGCCATTATTAAGTGCAGACGGCACACGATCCTTCTCCTCGCTCTTGTAGACCACATCAAAGAACACTGCCATGTGCTGCACACCAGTGGGTGAAAGTAAGGAAGGTTGAAAACAGAAGTGGTATGTTAATAACAAAAGCTCGAGTTTTGACGCACCTCAGCAAGCATCTTGAGGGCTAAAACAGACAGATCCTCTCTCAGGGAGACAGACATTGAAGCCAAATCCCGATGGTCTGGAAAATGAAATGTAATTAATCGATAGTGACTCCTTTCACATCACCCTGTCAGGTTGTATTCCCTTTCACCAGAAAGTCAAATGCGTCCACGAATTACGAGTGGTCAGTATAACCTCAATTGTGTAGTTTCCATTGACTTCTCCACCATTAACATGGCAATACATTCGTTATAATCAGTTCACTGTGCTACACTCGCCATACACTCTCAGCTAATGGCTTTGTTTGCGCAATCTCATCTCTTCTTTAACCATTTACAGATCATAGGCTGATGTCAAGAATTGACATAACATCAAATAGTTTCCAGTCTACCATCACATATACTTCGGATGATTTCAAATAAAAATCTAGCCCCTTCCCAACGAGGCACAAGTCTGTCCCAACTTCCACTTTTATTCTATGTTTCGCTTTTAAAAGCAATCAACCAAACCTTAATCGCATTTGTTTCAACCTCACTTTCATTTCAGAACTGCAAATTTTCCACTACAGCACATCTTGGCTCACCTCACTCTAAAGTTTGTCCAACATGCAATCTTTACAGGGATGCGTTTTGTAGCGCTAGCAAGGTTTAGCAATGCCTTGTAAGGGCAGCACTTCCTTACATCATATGCACTAATGCCTAATATCTTCGGAGATGACCCTCAGCGAGTGAACGAATCCATCTGCGGCTCATAGCACAGACTCAAAGCATGAGAGTTCGTGTGGCTTAGAGCTATGGGACGAATAACAAGTAAAGCGCTATGTATATGATTGCATATATGCTGCGTATAAAGTACGTATACAAACTATTGAAAACATTTCCCAGGTTCTCACGCATTACAACAAGTCATTGCAGTGAAACCTTCCAAAACTGCACAGCGTTTTGACCAAGAGAAAGGGGTGGCATGATGAATGACCAAAATAAGACGAGAAGAGTGTAGTGAACTGATATTTGTCTCAATTTTAAGAACATTAAAGCAGCCTCTTCCGGTTTCCCATGATTCTGGTTCCACATTGGAGCCATGATGCCTTACTCATGTCATCCCTAGTGCTCGTGAACTTACAGCTCTTATGGCACTTAAAATTCGATTCCAGTAAATTTTCTGTGTTAATAAATTACCTGGTTCTAAGCACCATAATCCACCAAAAGGCCTATTTTGTGATACTCTAGCACGTGAATAGGCGACAACGCATGGTGCCTTTGCTACCACTTAAGCTGATCAGTGGCCACCACAATGGTCTCAACTCAGGTTAGTCCTATGATACGAGACTCATCTGGGATTGGTGTTAAAACCGGCCACTAGAGTTAAGTCAACTTTTCATTCAGACTGAAGCTAACGTAATGTAAATTACAAATTATGCATGCACACAGAATCCCACTAATTTGCAAGAAAACTATAGCGAATTCAACCAGAGACTAAAAGTGGATGGAGAGATAGCAAAAAAAATAAGCGCAAGAAACGTTGGACGTCAAATTCCATTAAGGAAATGCCGATGCCGCTCTTTTAAGTCCAAATACATTCAAATCGCCGCAAACAACCAGAAGAAAGAAAGTTCTGAAAGATAAATTCATTTCTCAGCTGTATGGCATAAGATGGGTTGGAGCCAGACTGGGAATTTCGGATTTCCGGGCACGCATAAAGGGTCATGCTATCGTAGTAGCACCAAACATATTAGTGGGTGAAAGTCTGCCCTATTATTGTCCATGATTGCCACGTCGAGGGCCAGCTTAGTTCAATCAAAACACCGTTCACCAAAATAAGGTGACAGAAAAGAATGACAGTGCTTGCATGCAACACCTCCCTTTCCTCCCCAATAAAATTGGATTTAATCTAAGCATGCTTACAGAAGGCTTCAAGCACAGCGAGTATGGTGATGAGATATTCAGCTGCTTAGCAGTAAGACATTTGATTGAGAGATGGTCGCATGCCTACACATCAATGACAATCCCCCTTCTGGGTGATTCTCTGCCCCCCCCCCCCC